>CM016566.1:26560883-26874218 GCA_003412495.2 Echium plantagineum | reverse complement strand
CTCACTCTCTGGGACCAGATGGTCGGCATTTTGGACCTCCATGACTCATGCCGCATCTTCATACTCAGTGATTGTTGCTAAACGGTTGAAAGTCCAAACATATGATGGTTTAGCATTGCTTGCATGCTATTTTATAATAAATTCGATCCCCATTTACTTAATAATACTAGACATCCTTAAACAATAGAACCATTATATCCAGGTATAACATTATCAACTACTAATGGAACCTCAATCACTTTTGATGTGCCAGTTGAAGGTGCTACACTGCTCAAACTTTGGTAAGCTCGCTTCTCATAGTTCTTACTTCTGACTTTGTTTGTAAACTTGAATATTGTTAAACTTTTGCCCTACTTCTGATTCATTATATGATTATCCTCTATCTAACTACAAGTCCATTTTGACAATTGCCATTCTTCCTTGGCCTTTCATACTTCCATTTAAATATTTCACAGATACTCTTATTATTTTTATTTGACTTACTTTCCTTTTTTACTTGGCTTTTGTATTGTTCATGTCATGATATCTTGAGATTGTGAAGATGCCTCTGTTTCTGTTCCCTCTGAAATACACTCTACAGTCTACATTCATTGCTTTACCAGACTTGCACGACTTTATGGTCTCAATCGAAAGTGCTAATGTTGGTCCATGTAATTGCTCTCAAACTATCAAGTGTAGTATTAAATTGAGAACCTTGGAGATTCGACATCTTTGTCATATAAAAATCAAATTTATATATGTAATTACTTAAGTTTAAGTTCTCTGTCTTGATTACATACCCGAGCTTCAATACTCACTGTCCTTCCTCCTTCATTCATATTATGATAGTTACCTTTGAATGGTTTACGACAATTGAATATTTTTATGTTCTTTCATGAAGGTTTGATCGGCTAGACCCAAAAGAAGTTCAAAATATGCTTAAAGGATATTCTATTGGTTTTGCAAAGAATCTTGTTGACCGTGGCATCGTTAAGAAATACACTGTTGCACAGATTAGCTCAACCGAACAGGTTCTTAATACCTCCTTACCCTTTTAACTAAATGACCTATCAAATTTGACCCATTTTTATGATATTTGAAACCTCTTTCATGTTAGTGTGGTGACTACTGGGTGCAAGCATTTTTAGAACTTCCAGCGGGAGAGCAGGACATGTATTACATGGGTTGCAGCAACTGCTCGAAGAGAGTAGCTGCACATATTGCAGGATGTCAGTACCATTGTCTGGCATGTGAGAAAGATGTGGTATCTTCTTTGAGGTAATTCACTTCTTATTATCAATTTAGATTGTTTCAACATGTGCTAACATATAGCATATTCTTCAGGCCTTGGATTACAATAGATGTTTACGATCACAGTGGCCGGCTAACAGTTGGAGCTGTCGACAATGTGGCCGAACAGCTATTGAACTGCACACACTCATTGAAGATGCTGTCAAACAAGTATATTTATGATGATGCATCTCTATTTTTAAATAACCATGATGCTCAAATAGGTATGGGAACTTATGTTACATTACCAAGTTCCAGTATTTGAACCTACTCAGTACATTTAATTAGCTCAAGGTTGTAGCATGATATGGTTTGAAATCTGGGCACATCTAATTGTGGTCTTTCATTGTTGATATATTCGCTTTCCGTTACAGGGGCTCAGTGCTAAGCTAGAACACACTAGGACAGAATTGAATGACAAAATGTATATGATTTTACTCCGTCGAACGTACAATACTTCTGCTACACCCAAAAGGCTTCTACTTGTTGGTTACTACGATGATACTATGGCGCCACATGATGATGTTCCATGTAAGCCATCTAAGTCTTCAATTCAGACATCGGTTCAAAGTGTTCATCTTCCACTAGAATGCTTAGGGACTACAGGCATTAAAGAATCAACCAGTGAGAAGTCATTGTCTTTGGAAGCCCCTACAAGTAATCTTCAAGTGTCACCTCTTAAACGTCAGCTACAGAGTGTTGCACTAACCCCTGGTTCGTTCCGATATATTTCATCTTCTATAACAATTTCTCTTATACAATGTCTTTAGTAGTAACTTACAATTATATTACCTGTTAATTGTTACTGCAGGTTCTCCCATGAAGAAGGCATTATTCTCTCCAACCGATAGTTCCACATCTTCCATCGATACCCCAAAGAAGTCAGATGCATGATCCAAACATGAAGCCTGCTATAAACGGACTCATGAATTTATATAGAACTAATCTCTTCTGGATTACTTTGTAAGCTTTTAAATAAATAACATGCTTGCAACCTGAGGCCCTATTTTCAATCGAACAATGATGTATAACCTGTGCATCTTTGCACAGTAAGATAATTAAGGCTTCATGTGCCTCGTGATATATGTTTTACAAGTTGTGCACCTTTCCATCTTGCACAATAAATCATGTGGCCGAAGTATCCTGATATTAATCTCATTTGGACAACATTGATTGGTTTTCCTGTTAAATAATAAATCGGAAATTACTTTTATTGAGTTCATTTAAAAATTATTATATAATATTTACAATTTCTAATAATTTAGGTATTATTATATTTAAAACTTTACATAAAAATCCAAACCTCAAATAAACTGGATGATATGTAAATAATTTCTAAATTCTAATATATTTCATGTCTCCTATCTACGATATAATTGTTTTAAAACCCGGAGTACTTGGGACTCGTGACGAGAAATTCATGGAATAATCGATTTTACTTTTAGTTCTAAACTTTACTCGCAATAGAATCGATATATGAGGAGCCTATTATACATATATACCTAGAAAACTCCCGAACTTAATAGATTTTCATAATATCTTTTCTATCATTTTTCATTTGAGAGATTACTATAGTGAATATAGTCAGACAAAATTAATATCCCAATGTTCATGATCTTCAACTTTATGAAGATTCAACTGTCTCCTAATGTTCATGATAGTTTATGAAAACAACTATCTCCGTGTTGCATCAATACATAAGTGATGATAATATTTGGCTCTTAGAGTTACTACCATTTAAGGCAAAAAATATCAACAAACTAGATAATAAAGAGCACGATTCAGATAGGTAACATATATGAAGAAATGCAACAAAGAAAACAAAAACTAAGGCAACATAAGGATCTTTCATCATATAATAGGTAAATAGTTCGACTACATAGCCATATGTCAGGCTATTCAGCTTTCCATCCTCAACGGACATAATCCGGAGATAAGCCTACTCCAAAAGGTTACCATAACTTGCATACACTACAGATAATGCCAAACTTAGCAGATCACCTTATGATACCTTTCTTCTTACAATCCTAAAACTTCATTAAACAGTCCTATTACAACTTAACATCACCAAAAGAGCTTGCATCTACCCACCTTATGCTCTAGGTAGCAATCTATTCAAAAGTTAATACTAGAGTTCACTACATAATTTACACTAGATTGCTTGATAGACCATCACAAAATAAAGATGCAAGCTTTCGACCTCACCACCTTTCATATAATCTGGTGGTACTCCCTTGCCCATTCAAAGACAACTTCCGCACCTTCATCCCCGGTCACTTTCATTTCAAGTTGTCGAAGCCTGTTAACAAAGAAATAGAGGCTGTATCCTGGGATCAAATGGCAATCACCAACCAGCGCCGTCCACTGTGGGCCACGGAAGTATCCCAACGATATAGGGACAAACCAAATGCGCTGCCCATTGCGAACAATGACCTCATTCAAATGCTCCACATAGTTTGCCACATTGTCTGGAATTTTCTGTAAGAAAAAAATGAATATGAGAATTTAAGCTGCTCTGTCACTTTTAACATAAACATGTCCTCAAGAACACATAAATGAGATAGCCAAACAACATTATCACATCTTAATAATCTTGCAGAACAATTACTGCATTAAGGATAAAAGCTACTTATAGATGACATGTGAAAGCATTTATATTGCTACAAATCTGAATGCTTGACAAAATTAAGATATACCTATAGAAACAATTAATTAAAAAACGAATGAAGCACAGAGTTAGGTCAGTAGCATGCAAAAATGGTCATACATCTTAAACACTCTGATTCCACTTGGGCAGCGTAGCAGGGATGACATGTAGTAAGGGCAGATTGATGTGCGACGAACTTCTGAATCCGCATCTGCAGGAAGAGCACCACGCTCTATAAGCCTCGTCAGGACTTGTGCCTCGGCATTAAAGTCCCAAGTACAACTACGGCCAGCCCCTCTTTTAAACCGAAGTATGGAAATCTCTTTGGCAAAAGTGTGGCACATAAGCAACTTGCAACCACTTCGAAGCCTTGCTCGCTGGACAAAGACAGACCACCCAATACATAGAACTCGACGATACACTATGACCTTGTTTGCGCTACCACCATAGCGAAAAACAACAACCCCACACCCATCTGGATTAAGGCCACCGAAGAAACGTGGCAAGCGCTTCAAAAAACAAGAAACACATTAATATGTCCGAACCTAGAACAAACATAAACAACTTAAATAATGACTTTTAATCAAAATAACATAGTCCTGTGTCCTCAATATCAGATAACAATCCTAAGTCAATGTTTAATGTTAATCATCTAATACTAAATTTTGACTTCTAAGATATATAATATGGATTCAATTAGAATGTATACCAATGGCCGATTTGGTACGTACGTGACCGTAGCATAGTGCCTGTGTCCTGAATATACAAACAAAGATAACCATTATTTATTATTAACAATTCATCAACAAAATTGAAGAATAAGCTACAATTTACGCCTGAATTGAGAGACTCACCAACCATTGTAGAGATATGTTACTTCAGGCTCTACTTAGAACTGTAAATTCATCTGTCTTCACAATTGATAAAGATCATCTTTTATATGAAAATAAAGGTACAAAAAAATAATATAAATTGAACAGTCAACACTGTGGGAAGTTTGACAAAATATATTGAAGGTACAACTGCCCCTTCTCATATCAAGGGATATGCTACCCCTCTCCATTGAAATTGGGAAGGCAATTTCTCTGGTTTAGTTGATATTCAACCCCAACATTGAAAACAAACGATAGGTTCTTGACACAAATAAAACCTTATATTATTGTCGAACACTCCATGGACCCTAGGCCCGCCAACCCAAGTAGGCTTTCCAGCCAGTCTTTAGACGGGCTTACCCACTAATTGATGTTTAATTTGTTTACTCTGTTCTGTGCATATTAATCTGTTTCAATTTATTGTTGTACAAGAATTAATACATTAAGAATACTACAAATTAGAATATTACTCTGTTTCAATTTATATTAATTCTTGTAGCTTAAATTCAGCTTGAATGACAACCACAATCTTATAGTAAATTGTTCAATATCCTAACACTATATCAACATATTGCCAAAACAGATTAATTCATGGACAATATTTGCAAATTGATGAAACATACTTCATTATCCACAATAAGAAAACCAAATCATGACATGCCATGATATGGATTCAAATAACTGGAAACAGGAAATAACAACTTAAAAAAACACTACGATTCACTAGGAAATACATAATACCATAACAACAGACAGTACGATTTGCTAGAAACAGGAAATAACATCATAAAGTGCAAGCCAGCCTCACTCATTCTTCCAACCAGACTTGGCAATGCTACTCACAAAAGCATGCTCGCTTACTAGCCTAGAGGAGCCTATAGTAAGTGCGAGCCCAATCGTAAATCACTTCCAAGTTGCCATGCCTAATAACTATCATCTCGAACTCTTGAGCTAGGTTGACAAAAAAAACAGCTTGAAACCAATGTTAAGGTGACATTCTTCGACCACAATGCTCCAACGATATCCATAAAAATAACCAAGCCTAACATCAACATTTTCGAACACCCTTTCACCACTACGGATGTTTACTTCTTCCTCCCGGTTCACACTGAGGTGCTTAGCTAAGTTAAGAGGCACACGCTGCAACAAAAGATAGATCGAATTCATAACGTAGTCTCGCCAACATATTAAGATATAACATTGATTCAAATGAAAAACTTAAACAACTAATGAATAGCATTACCATATTGTGATAGTTAGTCGGGTCATAAATGCAAACACCACATGGTCTAGCAAAGAACAATGACATGTGCTCAGGAAAATAGCTCGTACGTATTGTAACCTTCAACGCATTCTCAGGTAGGTCATCTTCCTCCACGAGTCTGGACTCGATATCGAACGCATTGGCAATCCCAAACAGACGTCTTACCAATGCCGTGTTTGAACTTCAGCACAGACACAACACGACCCGAACTATGTGCAGCAAGGAGTACGTTGCCTGTCACTACCTTGGCACGGCTGATGAAAGTCTGCCAACCTGAACGAAGCACACGCTTCCGAACAATCACAGGAATGCTCCAACCTCCATAGCGAATCACAATGATACCATCCCCTTCATTATTCAAGCAACCATTGAATTCGTCGGGAAGTTTCTACACATATGAAACAAAATAAGACATCAGCAACAAAATAAAACATGAACAATTTATATTTCAAATACCATCCTTACCGTTTCATAAGCATAAACATAGTCCAAAGTGAAATAGCAAGGCCCGCCTACGAAAATTAAACAATAAATATATATTCAAATCAATCTCAAGACTAATATTATAACTAAGCATATCAGATACTCACCATTCAACATTTTGAAGAATTGCGTTTGATAGTTGTTCTTTTGTGAGTTATTTCTCCATCTAGCTAATCCATGTTTTATAGCCAAAATAACTTACTGTAGTTGAAAGCCTTCAAGAATCATAACAACAATGTGGCCCCAATCTTGAATCAAACACGGCAAATGATATCCTTTGATATATGGAATAGATTCATTCAACCACTCCATTTTATTTTGGCCTATGATAGTGTATCGAAGTCTGAGAATTTCATGGAGAAAACGTGAAGAAATTGTCATAAAATTAGAGTGATTGTAAGTGTTGACTACAATCATAGGCTCACTAGATGGTGGTATGTGTTAATATCTTAGCTGAAGAATTTCAATCAATACGTGAATAATTTGTCAAGTTTGTGTTTTGGCATTAAATTTGGTATTTTGAGATGGTGGTTGGTGTGTGTAATTAGGGATTTCAATCAGAAATGATCGGTGGTATTTCTGTAATTATCTTAACATCAAAGAAGCCTCTCAAGTCTCAACCAAGACTCCATGGACCTTAGGCCTGCCAACCCAATTAGGCTTTCCAGCCCGTCTTTAGACGGGCTTACCCACTAGTGCCACACTAGAATAGAAAGAGATAACCTTGCTAGAGAGCATTTTGCTCCCGATTCCAAACTGTTGGTCATTTTCTAATTTTGAATAGTTATAATGTGAGAAAATTGTGGGTTTGATCCTAGTAAATATGTGCAAGTTGCACTTTAGTCCCACGTAATGGTCAGGCTGCGGATATGGTCCTAGTAATTGTTATATTTGGTGCACTTTAGTCCCTCGACGTTAAAACTTGACCGAAAATTGTAACTTTGGGCCAAAATTAAAGTTTTAGTATCAATTCAAGGTTAAAACGCAAATTACAATGTATACTTGTATAATTTTTTGGGTGCATTTTAGTCCCCGTAATTAATTTGTTTCAGATTTCTTTTGTTTTTTTTTTTCATCAATCTCTTTTCGATTTTTTATGATTTCTTTTTTTTCTTTTCGATTCTTTTTCATAGTAAAAATGGTTCCATTTTTCAGTTTCGTACTTTTTAGACAAAATTGTTCGGTTTTGATAATTATTTTTTGCAAAAATGTTCGATTTTGGTAGTTGTTAGATTTTACCGGTTTCTTTTCCATTGTTTTCTCGATTTCTTTGGATTTCGTTTTGGATTTTTTTATTCCTTTGCGTTTTTTGATTTCTTTCGGATTTCTTTTTCCTCGTAAAAATAGTTCACATTTTCCGTTTCAAACTTTTTTGACAAAAATGTTCGGTTTTGGATAACTGTTTTGGCAAAAATGTTCGATTTTGGTAGTTGTTTCTCAAAAAGTTTTGATTTTGGTAGTTCTTTCCGATTTCTATTAGATTTTTCGATTGTTTTCTCGATTTCGTTTGAATGTTTTTGGATTCTTTTTTTGATTTCTTTTCGAATGTTTTCCCGAGTAAAAATGGTCCGATTCTTCGGTAAGGTACTTTTTTGAAAAAAAATTCGTTTTTTGATAATTATTTTGGCAAAAAATATTCGATTTTGGTAGTTTCTAAAAAGAGTTTGATTTTGGTAGTTCTTTCCGAAAAATAGAACCATTTTTACTAGGAAAAAAATGGAAAAGAAATCAGAAAAAGAAAAGGAATCGAAACAAAAAATCAAAAAGAAATTGAAAAAAATAAAAAAAAATCGAAAAAAACAGTCGGGAGAAAAATGGAAAAGAAATCGGAAAAAAATAAACTACCGGGACTAAAGTGCACCAAAAACATTATACAAGACTTACATTGGAGAAATTGGGTGAACTAGCACTTTTGAAAGAAAAAATTAATTTGGAGCACCTTTTTACAATTTTTAGCAAAATGGCACAAAAGGGGGATGAATTGACAAAAATACCCCCCTTATAAACTTAATGTTATTTTCAGTTTTTTTTCGATTTTTTCCTGGATTTTTTTTCAATTACTTTTTGATTATTTTTTTGTTTTTTTTTTGTAATTTTTTTTTTTCAAAATCTTTTCAACTTTTTTTTCGGTTTCTTTTTTTCTTTTTTTTTTCTTTTTCTTTTCGATTTCTTTTTTCGATTTTTCGATTGATTTTTTCGATATTTCTTTTTTCGATTTTTCGATTTTTTTGATTTCTTTTTTCGATTTTTTCTTTTTCGATTTCTTTTTTTTCTATTTTTTCATTTTCTTTTTCGATTTCTTTTTTTCGAAAAAAGAAAAAGAAAAAAAATCGAAAACAAAAAGAAAAACAATTGAAAAAAAATGGAAATTGAAAAGAAAAAGAAATCGAAAAAGAAAAAAAAATTGAAACAAATTGAAATCGAAAAGAAAAAGAAATGGAAAAAGAAAAAATCGAAAAAAGAAATCGAAAAAATAGAAAAAAGAAATATCGAAAAAATCAATCGAAAAATCGAAAAGAAATATCGAAAAAATCAATCGAAAAATCGAAAAAAGAAATGGAAAAGAAAAAGAAAAATCGAAGAGAAAAAGAAAAATCGAAAAAAGAAAAAGAAAAAAAATTTGAAAAAAAGAAACCGAAAAAAAGTTGAAAAGATTTTGAAAAAAAAATTACAAAAAAATCAAAAAGAAATTGAAAAAAAAACCAGGAAAAAATCGAAAAAAAAACTGAATAAAACATTTAGTTTATAAAGGGGGTATTTTTGTCAATTCATCCCCCTTTTGTGCCATTTTGCTAAGATTTATAATAAGGTGCTCCAAGTTAATTTTCTTCTTTCATAGGTGCCATTTAACCCAAATTCTCACTTACATTGTATCCAATTTACGTTTTAACCTTGAATTATTGCTAAAAATTCAATTTTGACCCCAAGTTACAATTTTCCGTCAACTTTTAAGGTCGAGGGACTAAAGTGCACCAAATGTAACAATTACTGGGACCATATCCGCAGCGTGACCACTAAGTTAGACCAAAATGCAACTTGCACATATATACTGGGACCAAATTGGCAATTTTCTCGTTATAATGTTGTAAATTAGTTTCTTAAAGTGATATAATGATTACAATATAATTTTCGAAAGTAACAAATGTTACAGTATAATTCCGAAGAAATAGAGATTAATATACAACGATTGTCACTCTTGAGAACTATATCGCAACAATTAGATCATTTTCGAGAACTAATGTAATTATTTGAGACCAAAAATATAATTTTATTCCACTATTTAAAGCCAAATAAAAAATTATCTCGTAATACATACATCTAAAATCGAGAAAATTGCCAAAATGGTCCCAGTAAATATGTGCAAGTTGCACTTTGGTCCCCGATTATACTGGGGCTGCGAAATGGTCCCTGATATTGGTAAAAAAGTAGCATTTTGGTCCCTAACCGTTACTTTTAAACGGAAAAGAGTTAGTTTGGGGCAAAAAAGTAAGATCAACACAGTTAAGCCCTAAAAATGCGATTATAACTAATAATGGGGCAAAAATAGAAAGTTAACAACTAATTTATAATAATTGGAGGGAACAATTTTGGAGAGAATTGGGATCGGAGTAGACATAAATTACTTGTTAACTTTCTATTTTTGCCCCATAATTAATTAGTTATAATCGCATTTTTAGGGCTTAACTGTGCTGATCTTATATTTCTGCCCCAATCTGACTCTTTTCCGTTTAAAAGTAACGGTTAGGGACCAAAACGCTACTTTTTTACCAATATCAGGGACCATTTACGCAGCCCAATATAATCGGGGACCAAAATGCAACTTGCACATATTTACTGGGACCATTTTGGCAATTTGACTGCCTATGAATCTTTGTATGTGGTTGCTCCTTTTGAAGACTCATAATCAAAAGGTTCAACAACTAGACAATTAATAAATACTTATTCTTGTTGATCGAATTGTGTGAGCGAGGAAGAATCTAATATTGTAATGATTAACGAACAATCTCAAATCTTCTATCATTTGACACATAGTATTTTATAATTTGTCTCTTCACGATTCTTCAAGACAGGAAATGACATAATCATTAGTGTTGCGGTTAAATTTTTCGATTAGCTTGAGAAATACTCCGTCAATTAGACAATTCATGAAGTTTTGTAGATATATGTCGATATCATCATTTGCTGGAAATTATAACTTTTTGTTGCCAACTTCTATTTGCTAGCTACATATTTGTCACCATTTTCATAACATATATATCCGCGCCAGCCATATGTGTGTGGCTTAAAGCAACTAAGCAACTACTTAATACTCCTTTCGTCCCTAAAAAATTATCACATTTTGACTTTTGACAGTCAACAAAACACGACTTAAAACATAAGTAACTATTGTTCTACATGCGAAAAAATTATTAAAAGTTAATATTCAAAAATATATATTGAGACGAATCTAACAAGGTCCCACACGACTATATTATTTCTTATCGTTTAATGAAAATTCATGATCAAATTTTGTCATGTTTGACCAACAAAAGTCAAAATGTAACAATCTTCTATGAACGGAGTGAGTATTAATTGATGAATGTTTTCACAACAATATTGGGACTAAACTAACAATTTGTATATATTTATTGGGATTATATTCATAGTCGGATTATTAAGTGGAATCAAAATACAATTTGTACATATTTATTAGGGTCAAATTGATAATTTTTTGTCACATCAATTGACTGTATATATATATAGTTTCAAATGACAATTTCACGATTAATGTTGTCTTGCTCATTGTTTCTATTTCAATACTCATCATCATCATACAATGTAAATATTTTTTTTTATTTAAATGTTTTAGTGGATTTGACAATTTTTAGATTTTGGTTTATGTCTAAATTTGAGTTTTTCCTCATTTTTTTGATTTTTTTCAAGAATGTTTTCGTCAACAAAAATTATTGCGTGAATAGAAAAATAATACTCCCTCCGCTCAGGGGCGGACCTAGAGGGGGTAGGGGGCACCGGCCCCCCTAGGTCTTTCGATTTCGTTATATATTGTATACTTTTTTGGGATTTTTTTGATATATAAAATAAAAAGTGTATGCAAACTAAGTAAAAGTTTAGCATGGTTGGTTAGGAGCTTTCTTTAAAGGGTGGAGGTCATGGGTTCAAACCCTCCAAGACACATTTATTAACACAATTTTGAACTTTTGTTGATTTTTAACACTTTTTCTTTAAAATTTTGGCGCACCCCTATTTAATTTTTTTCAAAGTTTCCCCCTCCTTTAAATTTATTCAAAGTTGGCCCCCCTTTATTTTCATCCTGGTTTCGCCCCTGCCTCCGCTCTAACAGATTGTCATATTTTGACTTTTGTTAGTCAACAAAATACGATTTAAAACATAAATATCTATTATTATACATGCGAAAAGATTATAAAAAGTTAATATTTCAAAAATACATATTGAGACGAATCTAACAAGGTCTCACAAGACTATATTATTTCTTATCATTTAATGGCAATTCATGATCAAATTTTGTAATGTTTGACTAACAAAAGTCAAAATGTAACAATCTTTTAGGGACGGAGGAAGTATGATTAACAAAAATATAATGAGTCCCCTATCATGTTCCCCAATCCAATCCAAATCAAACATTTGATGAATAATATGTATAGATTGGATAAATAATAAGAGGGCGGAGACTTGGACATTATCGGTGCGTGTTGGAATGGGTTGGCGATATGGCCCATATTTTTCTTACAAAGTGTGATTGCGAACAAAGAGTTTTTGTATTATATTGTTTGAATATTTATATTTTTTATTGTTTAAAAAAGAAATAAGGGGTTCTTCCAAGATTGGATTGTGGTGATATGGTCGGCGTTATTATATGTCAAATGAAAATAATGCTTTGCAGATTAGGACGACGTTGTTTTCCATCCAAACTTGTTTAGTTATTGGAATAATACTTATAATACCATCCATATTTATGAGCGATCACACTACAAAAAGGAAAATTAGGATCACAATCTTAACGGTCCCCTTGTCTTCTGCTTTGGGAAGCCGCAGAGGATTAGAGAATTTGGTTTTCGGTTTATATTCTAATACTAGATTATGTCTTTTGTGAAATTCGAATCCACACATTACAAATAGACTAGGCAATTATCACCATACTCAAACTCGTTACCAACCGAACGACCACATTAATGTGTTCACATCTATAACTATATCAAAATCAAATTGATAGAATTGTTAACGTCTAATATTAAATAAAACTTACAATAGAAGTTACCTCAAATTGATAAAGTTTAAATTCTGCGTGGCCCCTAAACTTTGATCATTTATTTGGTCAACTTGACCCATGAACTTTATAAATTGGTCTATTTCATTTTACGCGAAGTGGTCAATTTGGCCACTTTCACCTTAAAATGAAGAGAAAAATAGGCATTCAACATAAAATAAGGCATTAGATGTCAATTTATAATATACAAATTAATAAAAATAATATACAAAGTAATAAAACATTAAGAAATAAGTTTACATTAAATTATTATACAAAAAGTAATAATAAGCCCCCACCCACCCCCAACCCCGTTCACCACAGACGACCTACAGAACCCCCAACCCAGTTCAAATTCGAGCAACGGCCTGTGGGGTGTGGGGTATGACCAAAGTTTAGGGGTTAAATTGATCAGATGACCAAAGTTCATGGACATTGCAGAATTTAAGCCAATTGAAAAATACCATATTTATAATATATTCCGCCACTAACACATTAATTTTTTAAAATTGCCTGTGGACCATACTCCATGCCTTCCCCATAAGTAGCAAATTGAAAAAAGTTAGTATTTTGAAAACCAACGCGTTCGAAAATCGAAATAGAGTGAATGACGGTAACGTCCCTCAGTTTTTATTTTAAAACCTCATATAGGTCTTTAAGTTACTTAATTTTCAAATAAGTAATTAACATAAAATCAAATATCTAACTGACTATAATTGTATTATATTTAAGGCTCAATGTTTTTGAATTTCTTTTTAGCTCACGATAAGAATCAATTTTCATTTTAATAATATTAAAATTTATAAATAATATAGGATCAATTATGAATGAACAATATTTTAGATATATATATATATATCTAATCAATAAATAATAAACTATAAATGTATTGATATTAAAAGCCTTTATGGTATATTCCTTTTAAACAAGACATTAAAAGAAATTCAATCAAACATTGCAATGGAATTTTAAAGTGATGAGTTGGTTAAACAAATTATTTTTAGTAGGATGACAGTGACAACTGAAACAAACAAATTAAGAGAACTTCTTTATATTTTATGTCATAATTGTTATTATATAATGTCAATAAATTTGATAAAACGTCATTTTCATAAAATATGATATAAATATTTTATATATATATTTATATATATATACAAATCTATTATTAATCGGCCATAAGTATTTAATCAATTAGTTAATAATAAACTATAAAAGTTATTTCACTTTTTATAAGAAAAAAATATTTTAGCGATTCATGAGCTAAAATGATATTAAAAATATTTAAGAGTAAATATATGGGTATTATAGTCAATAAGACATTCTATGTTAAAAGACCTATCTGACAATTAAGTTAAAACTCATGGCCTGGTGTGGTAATATAAAAAAGTCAGGGATTTATCTGACAATTACGTAAAAATTAAGGACCTCAATTTCATTCACTCATTCCATGTATGTACGTTGATGAACATTGTCCACTTTAGAGTTGGACGTGGTGGACACGTGGTGCTGGCAACGAGCCGTGTAACTCGCTACCCGCTCTAGTGCTCGACTAAATACATGACTCGATGATTAAAGAGTAAGGTACGAGCCTAAGGTCCATTAGCAAGTTATCAAATAAATTAATTAAGAAGTATATGTGTTAACATAATTATCTATAGTTAAGTTTTGCAAACTTTACTTATAGTATTTCAAATGTAATTTCTTAATATTCCAAATTTACCAATATATTCCTTCTTTGTTTAAAATAAATTTCATATTTTTTTCTACTTTGCCTTAAAGAGTCGAGTAATAAAAGAATAGAGCCGAATAATTACACCCGGATTTGTTAATATATGGAGTCGAGTAGTAGGATAGTAAAGTTATGCTCGTTAAATTATCCAACTTATTACTACTCGACTCATTATCTTATCGAATCGAGTGGGATACTCCGATACTCGACTTGACTCTACTTGTTCCCATCCCTAAGTTAGGTGTATGATGAGGCCAATGAAAAAATGACGTTGGCTGGAGACAACACATCTTACAGGAATATATAGGGTACCAAAAAAAGCTGGTGGTACCAAATATAATACCAGCAAACTGGTACAATGACAAATTTCCCGGCATAGGATTAGCTAATTAAATTAAGTTGGTATAGATTAATTAATTTTGTGATGTATAATACATCCAATTTATATACATGACTACATGAGATATACCACATAATTGAAACAAAACGGAATTAATTGCACATTTGCACCTTTATAAGTATAAAAACATAAAATTGATCGACATCAAGTACCTTAAATAATTAAATTGAAAATTTATTACTATGGCGTATTGATGAGAATCACGTAAGAATTAATTGCACATTTGCACCATCAGCTTGTAAATTATTATTCCTGTATTTTTATATTCTGGTCCCAAAGTATTATAAAGGTGAAAAAGATTTCTACCACTTTGTCAAGGTCCTCCATGCTTATTATATTCTTCACACATTCTTCATCAAAGTAAAAGTTGCCCCGAATCATATATCAACTGATAAAGAGTTAGAGTGTTATGTACTGACAACCTCGTGGTTTGGACTCCTCTAAGGAGCTAAACTTGTGTTAAAATGGTGGTTTAAAGATAAGCTCTAGTTCCTTAATCAATCGAGACACATCTCATAATTTACTTTCTTCGTATATTTCAGGACACGGGTGCATGGAGATCATTAGAACGATGATTTCAATTTTTCTTTATCAATGCACAATTGTTGAAAATAGTTCCCCGCCCATATTGGACAAAAAAAAGAGACAAACCAACTCATTATTAACGTTACTTTCCTCAAATTAAACGTGAAAAAGTAATTCATATGGCATATTCTTAGATTAAATGAATGATTGAACATGACATATTAGGAGAAGTTCATTTTCCCCCTAGCATCTATATTATTGTACACGATTTTGACTACTCAAAATATCAATTGTGACCCATTTCATAGATGGGATCGAATTTAACAATCGGTTAAAATATTGTTTGTTTGATCTCTTCAAAGTGAACAATTATTTCCCATTAAGTCTTTTCCAAGCTACATCCAAAGAATGGCCAGAATCAATATTTTAAGAGAAGATGCTAATTAAATAATCAGCAATCACTTAAAATGTTAAACACCATGCTTAAGAATTTCCTCAAACCTCTAGGTATAGCCAATAATAAGTGATTGATTAAAAATAGTGTAAAACTTGTTACTCGTAAGTCTTAAACCTAGACAATTCTAATAGACACTTGAATCATCCCAAGTCTTCTTTGAGTATGTGGATATTTCTAGGAAAAACAAACGTCCCTTCAACCCCACGACCGGCTCCTTTCAACACAATAAGCACCTCTTTGTTAGATTACTTTGAACGGACAATATTACGTGCGCACGCACATACCTAACTAGTAGGTTTTGGCATGTAATAATCATTTTACTAGTAAGGCCCTAAATAAACTTCATCATTTACTATATGCAAAAGAAGGGGCAGGGTGGATAGAATAGTAATTTCACTCCTAAATAAACTAATGATGTGTAAAAGCACTCGGTCTTAAAACCCAATATTTATTGAAGTCTTAATTAAGTGCTATATCCTCAAACCAAAGAACAGCTACATATGGTCATCATGTATATTACCGTGCCAGCGACAGTTTGGGAGTTTTATCCCAGGCTAAGTGCGCAGCGTAGACAGGCCTCCATACACTCTGATCCTGGGAATCATACCGTGATTTACGCCCTTTCAAGCTGTGGGTTCGGCGTGAGGGGGCGCTTAATGTGAGCGTGATCACATTTTGCTCCAATCATGTATATTACCATTTCCCAAATTTCAAATTTCAAAGGAAATACAATAATTTCAAGAACAAATAATCTTTTAATTTGTTATAAAAAATTCAAAACTTAGTCATAGCCTCATAGGTGTGTGTGTATAGTATATTAACAAGACAACATTTCTATTAATTTGTTGTTACTTAGCCATTTTTTTTCTCTTTTTTATCACCCAAGTACAAATTTGCCTCCAGGCCTCTACTTGTTCTGCTCAACATGGGCACTTTGGACAGTTCAACACATGATAACCTCAACACTTGAATTCCTAAAAGTGTAACACAAAGGGCAACACTTAGCCACACCATCACAATCTTTACACAAACACAAATGCCTACACGGCAACAACACCATCGACGCCACTCGCCTTCCACAACCTTTACAACCCGCCCCCTCCAACTCCACGACTCTATCGGGATCAATGTACCCTGATTCCGCATCCTCGGCTGAGGCCATTTCCATCCCTTCACCAAATCCCGACTTCCCCCTTTCGCCACCTCTCAGCATTGCTTGCTGTAACTGAGCCTGGAGAGCTGCCACTGTGACTTCTTGATTCCTTGCACGTTCTTGAGACGCTTGTGCAGATGCGCTTAATTGTGCCACCTGGGATTCTAGCTCTGCCTTACGTCGATAAGCTTTCTCTGCCTCCGCCTCCTTTTCCCTCAGCCGCCGCGTGACAGATTCCTCCGCTGCTGTTAACAGGGTTCTAATACTCCTCTGTTGCTTCTCGGCCAATGCACGTCGCAATTGTTCTCCCTATAAGAACCAAATATAAAGCAAATTAACTTCTGGGTGCTATTACTTTGTCGAAATTTTTACTTTCGTCCCATCTCATTTCGAAATGATTGTCTAGTTTTGTACTCGCTCCGTCCTTAAAATATTGATACATTTTAACTTTTGGTAGTCAAACTTTAAAAAATTTGATCAAGAATTCTCATTAAACGATAAAGAATGATATAATCATGTAGGATCTTATTAGATTCGTCTCAATATACATTTTTGAAATATCAACTTTTTATAAATTTTGTAGATGTAAAATAAGAGATATTTATGTTTTAAATTATGTTTTGTTGACCACCAAAAGTTAAAATGTATCAATCTTATAGTGACGGAGGGAGTATTTCAATTATTGACTTTATAGTTTTATATTATTTGGTCAAAAACATATCATCGTGTAACATTTACAACCTACTTAAATCTTTGTAAAATTGAAATCGAAGTTAAGTAAATCAGGACCGAAAATTTACTTCATTATGATCATTAAAAATCATAGTATACTATCGTTTTGGATGGAGTTAGTTGGTGTTTTAAATTTTTTAAAAAAATGAAACAAGCACAACAAAAGTTATTACCTGAAAGGTAATGAATTTATCAATCTCTTCTCGTTGTTGCTTAACATGAGAAGCCAAATCATCTGTCAAAAAGGGCAATAAAATCGACGAATTCCCCGAAGATTGAGAAGACAACAAAGAGAGCTGTTGATGCTGCGTTTGATGTTGCAGAGGATGTTGTTTCTGCTGCTGCAATTGATCCCCAAAAGCTAACCGGAGACCCGTCGAAACAACAACGTTGTTTGGATGATTTTGTCCAGTTTGAAGCTGAGAAATGTTCATTATCTGATTCGAAATCTCAGACTGTTGCAATGTCATCAGAGGCCCTCCACTATTCATCGTCGATATCAATTCTCGACTTCTTTTCCTGGTGGTGTTGTTTTCAACTGAACAACCCAATCAAGAAAATGTTTTCAGTGTTACTGTTGCTAGTTATACTTCGTTGATGATAAAAATAGGCGGAACCAGAATATTTATCATACGTGCCTCCCCTCCTCGATCAATATGTGGATTGAAGGATATATAATTTAAGAAGATTTTACCTCCTGAATTGAAGAACATAGGCGGTTGATGATCGAATAGTGGTGATGCAGCTCCACCACCACCACCACCTATTTGTTGCTGCAATAAATAATCTTGTCCTGTTGTGTTCTTCCCTTCTTGGGTATTTCTACAATTCATTAAAACAAAAAATCCCCTGTTTTAGAAAACAGAACATAAATTCAAGAAAATGAAAAACACACACATTACTCCCTCCGTTTCAAAATAATTGTCCACTTTCATTTCCAGTATCACATTAACAAATTCTCTAGCCTTAATCGAGACATGTAACTTCGATAACCATCAAAATTCAAAACTGGACAATCTTTTCGAAACAAAGGTAGTAGTAGTAGTAATATGTATAGGTTGCAGACCTGTTGAGGAGAAAAATGTTGGATGGGTATTGTGCTTGAACTGCCATATTCAAAGAACTTGAAGAATGAATGAAATATAGGAGGGGGGGTAGGGGGTAGGGTGGGGGGGGGGGTATGGAAGTTGGACAATAAAAATGGGATGATTCAGGTAATTAATGCTGACACAGAAACGGCATGAAAAATGGGAAAAGATAAAAGAGACGGAGAGTTCAAAGTAGACAAACACCAAGAAAATGAAGCAAAATTAATGTCCAAGAAAGTAGAAGAATATTAAGCAGACTCAAACTTGTATAGAGGGAAATGAATAGTTTTTATGGGATTTGGTTTCATAGTTGTCCGAGAACTACTCCTCTTTCACTTGCTTGCTTTGCGCCTTTTCACTGTTTTCTTTTCTTTTTTTGATTGATTTGATTTGCTTGCGAACTGCTTTGTGTGCATTTACAAGAAGAAATTTCTGAGAGAAAGATGCGGTTGGAGAGATTGAGAGAATCGGTCCAAGAAATAGAGAGGGAAAGAGACAACCCTTGTGGCCTTAATATGGTTTCCCGTCACTCCGGATTTTCCGTTACACTTTGGTGTTTGATATTCTGTTAAGATTAGGATCGGCCAACACTATACACACATCAGAGTAATGTTCTTTTTAGTGTAAAATGACGGTTTTGCCCCCAACTTAACTATCTCCCTTACTGAAGTTACAAATAAGAGGATAAAATAGTCATTTCACACCAAAATATTACTCCCTCCGTTTTTTTATATGTCGTTTTAGCTTTTTTGTTGTTTTTTTATATATGACGTTTTAGGAAACCAATACAATATTTGGTCAATATTTCCTCTTAAACCCCTATTGACTGCATTCGAAGTATAGTAAATATATATTGAAAAGCAAAAATTATACATTCATGTAATTATTGATTAGTTATTAATTAGAGACATATATGTGAAATGATATTGTTCCTTAATTGACGTGAAAAAACTATAATAACATATAAAAAAAAGGAGGAAATACTATTCTGATGTGTAGAATAGATCACGAACATTTTGTTTTATTTTTCATCTTTAAATGATTTTAAAATTTCAACGAAACATAATATAAAGTGACAGGTAAAGTAAAATATAAGATTTATTGCCTTTTTTTAGGTTTTTGAGGTTTTTACTTCGGATTTTTTTTTTTTAATTCTTGGTGGGGTTTGGATTTTGTTGGGAAAATAGTGAAAGGAAACATTGCTAAATGCATTGAATTAAAAAATGATTTAGATAATAGATTAAGGAGGTGGTGAAGATGAACGTATGTGGTTGGTTGGATGATGTTGTAATTGTTGAGAGATGCTTTGTTTTTTCCTTCACGTGGAGAGCAACATCTAACCACGCCATATATGGTAGATTGTAGAATATGGTCCATTATATTTTCTTCAATTATTTAGAAAATAATTGCATTCAAAACTTTAAAAGCTCCACCAAAAATCTCTCAATTTAATTAATAATGAAAATATACACACATGTTATTCCTTATTAGAAATATTTATAGCATATCTCATGATTTTGGAAGAAATTAATTTTTACAATATTAGAGAATAAATTTGTCTCAAAATTAAATTAGGATTCATTATCGTTAATTACCAAAAAAAATTAAATTAGGATTCAATAATTTATTAATGAATATGTATCATGTAGGTTAATTCTTTAATGGTAATTAAATCTCTCTCCACCTGTGTTGGAGGTTCCTTCATCAGATAGGTTGCAGATTAAGAGATATGTCCTAGTAGTAGAAGTTTGCAAGAGAGAAAATGAGATACGAAATAAAAAATAATTCTCCAATATTCAGCAAAGAATTGCTTTCACAATTCGAACTAGTAATGTTGGGTTTCTCCACTTTAATCATCTTATCACTAAACTATGCCCATAATAAAAAAAAGTTAATATCACGTATTTATTTACAGAGTAATACCTAAGGATATAAATATTTTGATATATAATCAGAGGTAAAACATTGAATTATTTTTTCAAAGTAAGATTTACTACCCTTGAAATAAATCTTTATATAAAGAAACAATATTTTAATTTGTAATTAATTTGCACATGCACCGATTATTGCTCTCATGACATGTACATTCATTTTTATCATTCCTCCAAATGCAACAATATATAAAATTGCAAAGCAATCCTTCAAATCATCCTTGTTTTCTTTTAGTGATCGATGGGCCATGTTTGATGTATATGTTCAAGGAAAAGACGTGAAATATAGTAAGACGACATATTTATAGTTAATGATATAGTTGTATTCTATAAATCGTTTTTTGGTAAATTAATGATGAATTATCAATACAATAATATTACAAATAAATGAGTATATAAATAGTTAACTAATAGACAAATTGTCTGGGTCAAATATCACTAAGTTATTGAGTCCTCAAAAATAGTATTTTATAATTTTAGATTGTTAAATTTTTTTTAGTTGCTATTTTCTCTCCATTTCCACTTTGCTTTGGTACGAAACTAAGCATAGGTGCTAAATAGTAAAATAAAAGCAGCATAAATTATTGGAAGGTAGAGAGTTCTTTTTAGATATGATTCATATTCTCTGCATTTGCCCCAACTGTAGTTTTACTTGGTTTTTAAGATTCAAACAATTCAAGAATAATTAACGTTCAAATCTACTTCATTCAACTACCTACGGCTTAACAGTTTGGTGATGACATCTGATCCAATTTTCATATAAGATTATAAAAGATCATAAGTTTAAGTCTCGTTAGATACAATTATCCCATATTTTATTCTAACTATAATTTAGTAATTTATATATTCGTTATTTGTAATACTTTCATCGGTAATTTACAAAAAAAAAAAAATCTACTTCATTCAACGCATCCATTTTCGTATCTTAGAAAACAAAGAAGATATCAAATCCACTTCTAACCTAATTTCATGGTTGTTGATGGTTGAGCTCTCCCTCAAATAATTCGAAAAAAAATCAATTTATATTGGTGACCACGAGACAACTACTTTGTAACTTGTATATATGTCTATGGACCTTCTAACTTTCCTTTTTTTTTATTAAGGTGTTTGATTATAAAATGAAGAATGATTAAATTGAATGAAGCATTATTATTGATTTATTTCAAACTTGTCAACCGTTGCCTTTGGAACCAAACTTTTGAAAACAGCACCAAAGTAGTGTAGGGTCTTCATCTTCGCTAGAGATTCAAGCAAACATCAATTATATACGTTACGTTTGGTGGTCAGTAGACTGTGTCAATTAATTGGCACAATAACAAATTAAGGCTTCATGTCACATTGTCCGTCCAATTTTTTTATTTTGCTTTTTCAATCGAGTATAACCCATTCAAGGCTTCTAACTTAGTAATATCGTACTTAAACTTTTTTTTAAGAGGTTTTGACTTCGATTCTTATGGAGAAGTATATTTAAACATACCTTTTCTGTTTTTGAGACTGCCTAGCGTTTATGGGCTATTAGATATTATTGGGCTGTAGCCTATAATTAGTCCACCAATAGGAAGGAGAAGAATAGTACGATAGAAAGGTTTTTTTTTTTTTTTGAAAATTAGCGATGAGGTGAGTTTCGAAGTCAGGACCTTCTGGTCTCTAGCAAGAGCCTTAACCACTAGGCTATTCGATTAACTCGATGGAAAGATTTTTCATGAAGAACAAAATAGCAGTCGATGGCTTAATAATATGCTGGTTATTTGACTTAGGTTTTTAACTATGTTCAAACCTTGTTTTAAAAGACAAATTGTTTCATATTTTGCTTAATTATTTATTATTCTTACATAAAATTTATGTATTCTTGTGTGTAATAATATTATATTTATAATCTAATTACTAATTTACAATAAAACAATAACAAAAAACAAAAATTCCAATTGTAAGATTTGGTCAATGTTTTGTTTTTTCAAATGAAAGAAAATAAATTTACCAAACATCTTCTTTCTACATCTGCTTAATTTTTTGGAACGATAGGACAACGAACACAAACTAACGAACAATGCAAATGAGCTATTAAAGAAAACATTACCATAAACATGAGTTTTTACGACTAATATTTTTGTCAAAACGAATTGAATCGCAATTTTAACGGTTCAGTCATTCTCTATCGGGACTCCCAAGTTCAATTATTTATCTCGATATTAGTAGTTGGCTTTGTCGATCAACTACTCGATCGATAGAGTTATTATTCCTTTTTTCCGTCCTTTAATTCGGCATTATTACATAGTCAACACATGATTTCTTTAGACTTAATTCACACATAAATTTTGTGCAGTTTCCTTTTTTCTTCATCTAGACATCTACACAATTCTACACTACTTTTCCCAAATTCAATGGCTTATGGCTTCATGCGAATCTCTATATTATTGCCTTTCCCCACAATTTTAAACTAGTGGAACGTGTACTATTCGCCGTTCCTAGCTCCACTACCATTACTCTACTTCAATTACTTTTTTCTCTTCATGTTCAAAAAAAATGATACCCTTATCTTAAGAATTCCTCATATTTTATTCTGGATTTTCACGTAGAGATAAATTTCATGATGTCTCTCTGAGGATAAAGGGACTCGGAATATTTGTTCACCACTCCATCACGAGATTCTCTCCTTTGACGGGACTCGAATACACACCGTGCAATAGGCGAGAGTTATCTCCCAAGCTCTTAACCAACTGAGTTATTTCCGAGGGCTTTCCTCCTGGCATTCTTGATCTTATTTGACGGCATATTCCGACGATACCAATGCACGTTTCATGTGTTCAATATTTTTAGTGTAAAGATAACATCAAACGAGTTTGATCTCATAAACGAAAATGAGCAGTGTACATCACGCCGTAAAATTAGTTTTTCCCGGAAAATATATATTCTACTTCATTAAATGTCCATTAAACTAGTCCCTTCGATCAACTTAATTGAAAATTTTAATTCAAAAATAAAATTATAGAATTTTAAATCTAAATTAATTTTTGCTATTTTAAAAAATTCTTATAAAAAACTAATATGTAAGAATGTCATATTAAGTTTGCCCCTATGCTAAAACAATATTACATCATTAGTTCAGAGGTCGATATTAAGATTTAAGGAATAAAAAAAAAGTAATATAAGACACAAATTGAAGCTTAACAAAGTAAGTATCAAATGACAATTTTAAACTTTTGTTACATAAAGTTTAGGGACCAATACGAAAATAAGCATTTTTTCTTTAGTTAGTGGAATTGGGTTGATTTCCTATTAAATGGGGTCGAGTGATGGCAGTATCATATACTCCATATATATATAACATTGAATGTTCAATTTACATCTCGTTCGAATGGAGATTGCATGACTTTTATCGGATCTGGGCCACATTTATATGAGAA
The DNA here is from genome assembly GCA_003412495.2 of Echium plantagineum. NCBI lineage: Eukaryota > Viridiplantae > Streptophyta > Magnoliopsida > Boraginales > Boraginaceae > Echium > Echium plantagineum. Next base: position 26,849,996 of record CM016566.1, on the reverse strand, counting down.
GAGAGTATATTTTATAATTCAAAGAAACATCAATTTAAAATTAATTGATATAAAGTGGAAAAACTCCCTAATTCATTAAATGATGAACCCTATCATTTAATTTCAGTATGAAACTTTCAAATGTAACAATTTGAAATTATTTAGAGCAATTTTAACACTCCCATGCGAAGTCCCTTTTTTTCATATACAACCCAGTTTGTTTAACTAGCCCATAAGGCATATTTTTTTTCTTTTTTGAATACCAAGTCACTTAAACCATGGACTCTCATATTATGCAGAATTTTTATTAATTTGGCCTGCGACCACTCATATGAAGAGAGAGAGAGAGAGAGAGAGAGAGCACACTTCATAACTCAAAGAAACATAATCTTAAAACCAATTGGTGTTAAGTGGAGTAGTTCCCTAGTTTATTAAGTGATGAATTTGAGATCATTTAGAACAATCTTAACAGAGACTGATGTAATTATACGAGTGAGAAGGTTCCATTTTCTCCCTCACCATCTTCAGTAGGTAAACAACGTTTAGTACCATTCTTCATGTCACATTAGATTAACACTCTATGTAATACTTAATGCCTACAAGATCCACAACAACCAGGGGCGGACCTATATAGTACCTAGGGTATTCACATGAATACCCTAACTAAAGTGATAGTTGTCCCAGCGGTAATAGTTTAGTTTAGTAGTCTTTAAAAGGTCGTGGGATCAATTCCCACGGTTCTCACTACTTTTTTTGCATCCTCATTTCTCATCATCAATTAATCTATTCATATTAATTTGACAGTGTATATTGTTTTTTTTTTTTGATAGTTAAACCATAGAATTACTAAGGAAATGTTAAGGTCGAAGGACCATTACAATAATCCGGCAAAAAGTTACATAGATCAGAATTAGAGTTTGAATTAAAATTTCTGATATCCACATCCTTCAGATTTTGAAAGCAACCAACGTTTGATGGGATCCACAAAATATGACCGCATCTCCTTTTTTCTTGATGAAGCAGACTTTCTAATTCCTGTTCTTGCTGGATGGCGCGAAAGTGTCTATACCATGCCTGCGAAGTAAAGCCATCAGTAATAATAAAGATGTTATGATGATATAGTTTGGATGCAATGAGGAGTGCCGTGATAACTCCCTCATATGATGATAGTGTATATTGTTTATTTGCTTAGTCATTCAAACAAATTTCATGCAAAACTATATACAAATAAATTTCATATGCAAAATTCTTATAAAGAATTATCATATTAGTTATTTTTCATACATCATTATATAATTATATGTGATTACTTGCTCAATTAATAAGTCGTATAATGTGGAAATTCTACTATTTTAATATTAACGTCTTAATTATTTTATTAGGTATATATATAATTTTTATATAATTATCTTAATTGGTGGTTAACTGTTAATTATATACATTTTTTTGTTTTTAGCATTGTAGATAATTATTTATATAATTAACTTAATTGGTGGTTAGTTGTTAATTATATACATATTTTTTTTATTTTTAGCACGATTGTTGATCGAGATTTTATCAACCGGTTTCAACCAAAGAAAGAGAGAAGAATGCCGATAAAGTTAAATTAGTTTTAATTGTCATTTGATTTTATTAATATTCATAACCTTTGAAAGGTCGTTGAACAATTTTATATATTGTCGTTAACTATAACTTTTATATTTGAATGATGAAATGCGGATTGGTTACGGTTCTCTTAAAAAAATTTCTCTTAATATTTCTCTTAATGCATTAATTACACAATTTTATTCATAGATTTTGTATAAATTGCATGATAATACTATAAATAAATTTTAGGAGAACAAATCTTAGTAGGACCATAACTTTTCACGATGAAATGAATACCCCACATAAAAATCCTAGGTCCGCCCCTGACAACAACTAAACAATTTTACTTTATTATTAGTATTTCTTTCACCCACATCAGATCATCATATATGCACTGGCTACCATATTTATGGGCAAGAAAATCATCATAATTATGTTATATATAATATTTCCTCCATCCTTAAAAGATTAGCACATTTTAGTATTTTTAAATTTAAAATTTTAGATTTTTTTTCATCTAAAGTTTCTATTTTACCTTTTTACGGAATCTAAATTACTTACCTTTCTATCCCGGACCATATTTTCTGCCTGTTTAAATCCCGAACCATTTTTCGGCCCTCTCGACCACATACCATATTTTCAACCCGAGACCATATTTGTTTGTTAAAATTCTTAAATAGTAGACATTGTTTGTTATTGGTTGCCTAGAATCAAGTTGTTGTGTTTGTAGCAGATAGAGGTCCCTGGTAGATGGTGCTATCTGATGCAGTCCTTGAAGTTATTCATTGTGGTCACGCCTTTGGAACCATCATCAGCCTGAGAACCAATTTAATTTCCCTTGTCTATTTATTTGTCATAATAACTCATAACTAGCCCTATTGGCTTATTTCAAAAAAAAAAAAGCTGCATGTGATAATATGTGCATTTTCATGCTGCAAAGCTATCTATCACCTTAAATAACCAATTACTAAATATTATCGATATAAAATTATTTGACCTTCAACTTTTCTTTAATTTTTAAAATTTGAAAAAATTAATATTAAGGAAGTATTTTAATAAATGGTGATGTATATTTGATTTTATATCTAATAAAAATTTATTGATTCAAGTTTTATTTAATTTTTATTTATGTCAATGTTATTAAAGAGGCAAATGATAATGCCAGATCAATTTTCATATCGCTAGAGCAAAATTATGTCTAATTTCTTTTATGCCCTTTGATTCCATGACTTATAATTACAATATTGATTGTTAATGATAGAATACTTTTATTTCTATTCGAATGATGAAAACATGAATAAATTTTATAATTAATAATTGAGATTACAAACAAAATATAATTTGATGAGAAGGGTGTAAAAGGAATTGGACATGATTTTACTCTGGCGATATGAAAATTGCTCTGGCATTATTACTAGTCTATTAAATATATATGTTGTTATCCAATATATTGTTATGTGTATTTTTGTAGTGTTTTTAGGCACATATATAGAGAGAGAAAAAAAGTTAACAAACAGGTTTGGATGGCGTTTTTAAAAGTGTTGTTTAAGATAATAGAATAGACGGTGTTCAATAAATCACTTTATGGGTTATGTTAGATCGCACTTCATTGAGCGTCCTTTATTAAGTCTTAGACCTTAGACGGTGGTACGGTGCTCTCACGTAGCGCGGTCTAAAGCCTTTTCATTTAGATCATAAGTTCATGACACTTTTTGTAATAATATATTTGTGTGTTGTCTAAGTTTTTTTTAAATGCCATCTAATCCTTTTTTGTACGAATGTGAGTTAGCTGAAGACTGCAAACTTATAATAATTGGTATACTAGTTACTTATAAAATAGTGAATGAGTTTCGATAAATACCATACAAATAATGAATGTCTCAGTACACTAAAAGTCACTCATAGTAATATTTATATACTAACTTATGATTAAGAAGAATATGATAATTAAATTATAGTGAAACTTTTTAGCAAGTGCACTCACATGAAAAAAAAATCACTGAGAAAAACATTTAGTAGGTGATATATCATTATGCTATGTTGGCGTTATTGATAAGGATATAAAGCATTTCCCATTCCCATTACATTGTTTGTCTTAAGAGTGAGTTGTAGCCAAATGCAGTACATGCATGCTTTGTCCCAAGGAGATGGCCGGATCAATCTCATCCATTATTTTGCTTCATTCTTTCAATTTTCTACAATTCATTACAATATACAAATAGTAAGATATTATCGAAATGGTCCGAGTAACTGAGTCATGGTTGCACTTTACACTACTACAAAAAGATACTTAAACAATACCTACTTAAAGAGCATTTCACAAAAAACGCAGTCCAAGAGACACTTAGACTGCGCTCTCATGAAGTGCAAATGGTCTGTAAATCAGTAAATGTATAACGGGGCGGAAATAATGCGTAAATTAAATATATTAATTGTTAACGATTATAGATGATTTTGGGGTTATTTTTATAATTTTGAAAAGAAAATTGGTTCAAATACTAATATTTGGAACTTTGGGTCATCTTCCTCGCTCACAACCCTCTCCCCCCTTCCCCGGCCTGCTTCCCTCTGTCGCCCTCTCCTCCTATCCGCTTCTCCAGTATTCCCACATACATCGCCTTCTTTGTTAGGATTATTCTAGCAATTACCTCTAAAAATAGACATCAGATCGCAATGTGCATGACAATATGTATGACAAAATGTGGAAACAATTTAAATACGTGCTTTCTTTTATCCAAATTGAATTAAATGTATTGTAGGCTGCAACTGACAGGGAAAATATACGAGTAACAAATGAAGTTGTATACAAGAAATTATAATCAATAAACAAATCATTTATAAATCAAGTCTCGTACATGTACAAATTACAATATCCTTAAAACTAATTCACCGTCTAAGGACGCTTGGAATTTTAGATAAAGTAGTTTTTCCAAGATAAAATAGTTCCAAAGTAAGCCCGTACAAGCATAGTAAGGCCTAGAGTTGTTATTGACCCGGCCCGGGTATCCACTCTCCCGGGAACCGGACCGTTAATCATATCTGATATATTTTTTGGACCGATACCGTTTCGATAATTTATTGGGTGGATATATATCATCATATTGGTCCGGACCAGCTCCGGGTATATCCAATAAAAAACATATACAATAGAAAAAAAACCTTCGTAAAAATTCAAAATCAGTAATATAATATCTAAAAATTAATATCGAATATGTCATATTGGATACTTTACAAGAATTTTACCGGATAACTTATCGGATGGCGATTAGTTGTTATCCGTTCCCAAACCATTATCTTACGGGATGGATAAATGGATCGAAAATTTCGTACTGAGTATCGAGTGGATCTCAATTAATCTAGCCCGATAACACTCCTAGCAAGCGAACTTACAAGGAGTTACATTATCATTAGAAGAAAGCGAAAGCAAAATAAGATTAAATTGTATACGAATCATAAGTAATTTTTCTTGTGTCACAGTTAAATTAGGAGGTTTTAATTTATACAATTATTTAAGTTTAATTTTAATTATGTGTTCATATGATGATGGTATGAGTCATATTTGCTATTATTAACTAGGATAGCTGGTTCAAGTTAGATGGCCACCTCGTTCCAAAAGTGAAATTACACTCCTAGTTAAGAGCATAATTAATGAGTCACGATACGAATATATTAAGTTTGTCCAAAGAAAATTTTATAAAATGATTATGGAAACGTCGATTTGATTTCTTTTCAAAGATAAGAATAGTACATATTTGGCAATTTTAGATAGGGAAAAATGAAATCACAAACAATTCTTATAATATTTCGGTGAAACATATTATTTTTATCGTACTCATTTGAATTATATATTCATGATATCAAAGTATTTATATCTTAATTATTTTGTCACTTACGCGTACTAAATTATACCTAAAAAACACACCTTATTTATAATTTCCGTTGTTGTAGGCCTTGGATGAGTTATTAAATGGCCAATCAATTTCACACCTTAACAATAATCATGAATGCCATATTATGCCTTCCCGACATAACTTAATAAAGAGTTTAAGGTCTAAGTTGTTGGCAATGGTAGCCTTTCTGTAATGACGTAAGTTCGAGTTATGTAAAAGTATAACTTTTTATTGAAGTAGCAAATAGAAAAATTTAAAATATCTTGACTCTTAAAAACACATTTTAAATTCTTTTTTTATGATGATTCAGGACAAACTACGACGAAATCCCTACGATAAAAATATCATTGGTTATGAATGGCATAGAGCATACGCTATTATGTCATCACCGACATATATGTAGCATTTTTCCCACCCAATATTAATATGGAGTACTTGAAATATTGAATTATTAAGAAATGGCAACCAATTCAAAGTCCTTTTGTTATTGTCATCATCACACATGCATTCAGACCCCATTACTCCCAATCCAACATTATATTTCTTGTTCCAAATTGGTTGTCGGAGTTTTCTTTACTTTCCCTCCACGTTGATTTCTAACCTTTTCGTCAGTCTTTCTGATCTTCAATCTTGACCCACCCATTTGATTTTGACTCTTTTCCTAATTTCCATGCACCATTTAATCACTCCACGTTGACCATCTTGCTTGCACCTTCCACGCCAAACATATCAATATCTCTTTGTTTATTCGAATCTCACCTTGTATTGATTGATTGTTCAATAGCTTAATTAATGATATTTTATTCAAATTTATAATTAATAAATATTAAATTAAAATAGCATCTTTATATTCATTTACTTCAAATTTTATTGTAATAATATAGTCAAAACATAGTCCATGCTGATGGGGGCATTTGTGAGGCCCCCATATTTATTAAAGAAGAATTATCTTTTCCGGGCGAAAGCCCAATTCAGTCCATGTTTCCATTTTGAAAAAGAATAATGTTGAGAGTAGGCCTCGATCCAGTCCCTACACGTGTCATCATCTAGAGAAAAATGGAGGTAAGACTTTTGCCTTTAATACCCGAAGAGCTAGTCCATAAACGGATCATGTGAACTGAACACTAAACTACTTAAGCTTTACTTATTTCGTTTACCTCCACCTCAGATTCATACTAATAACTTGACCGTCGGAGTGGATGTGATCGACTTTAGACATGGTTTAGATATATTCGAAGCATTGAACAAGGAGGAAACACTAAACTGTGGGCTGCTACTCGGGCAAGAGGTAGACCCTCAGTCTTAGCACCCAAGGGTCTCGTGGAGAAGGAGATTTAGGATTAGCTTAGGGCCCTTAAGGGGAAGGGTCCTCGGGATCATACCCTCAATCCTTCAAATGATGGAGAGCTACCAAACCACCTAGGTCTAACACCTTTGGACCCGGTTCGGGAGGTATAGTCAGACCCACCTCGGGGATCTGATCAAAATCACCCAATCAGTTGGCGCCTTCTCAACAGGATCGAGACCAAGATAGAACTCACCTACCAGGCTACGGTCAATCTCAAAATCATGACGAAGAGATGCATGATCCGGTAGATATTGAATCATCCCAATATTCATACGAGAGCCCACACCTTAAAAGGGCCTACACAGCTCAGAAGCATGCCCCTTTCACTTTTGAAGGGGCACACCACGACCAGGGCCGGTCCATAGATTTTCGGGGCCTAGTGAGAAAAATGAAAATGGGGCCCTCGATATATATAATAAAGTTTAGATTATCGCGAACTCATATTTATTTATTGAAATGAAACATAAAAATTATAAGATTACACAAAACGATATCTTCGAGCATTGTTTGACGCAAAAATTTTCATTTAAATGATCACTAGCTATAGGATTACTTTTAGAAAAGAATTTTTCAAGAGCTCCTCTTTGTGATATAATCAATTCATTTTCACGTTTTTTTTCTTTTATCGTTTTCGGATAAATATTTGCGAGGCAACTTATCATAAAATAGACAAACAATTATTTAAACAAGTAACCAATAAAATATAAAATAACAATACTATAAAATTAAATAATGAACAACAATAAAACATGAAATTAATTAAAATAAATAAATTAACAAGAGAAAAAAGAATGATATCACTTGAAATTTAATGAAACCATCTAATTCCTCAAATTGAAAAAGCATTGTGCCTCAGCGGATACCAATTCAATGAATGGATTAATTGATTTATTTTCTTAGATTAATAAATTGCATTGATTTTGATCTCATATGAGTAAACTTGCTTTGTACTTCTACTTATACAACTAATATATTATATAAGAAAGATCGAAAGACTAAAAAAGTACTAGTAACCTAAGTAGACATTAGTTTTGTCTTCTGACTCTTAGTTATCCTAATCTCATTTAATAATGTTCATGTTTGCTATACATAATTTGATTATTAAAACGTTACAATAATAACGTTATAAAATTAATAGTTAACCGAGTTCGTAGTCTTAATAATGTTTTTATATCGATATAGTTCATCACTTTTCAATTATGAAATTACAAAACTTAACACTTAGTTAATAAATATAATTTTTAAATATATAATTTAATTTATAATTTCAAATCAGTAAAATAATATATATAGATATATTTTTTTTTCAAATTTTGGGGCCCATTCCAAACCGGGGGCCTAGTGCGACCGCGTCCCCCCGCCATGGATAAGGGCCGGCAAAGGGGAAGGGACCCCCGGAGTGGGCAAATACCGGGGCAATCAGGAAGTCATAACTCGTCAAGAGAATGTAGCTTTACGCAAACAAATAGCCGATATAACACACTTCTACCATTCTCGTATAAACTTAGGCATAAGATGCCAAGGGGTTTCAGAATGCCCAAATTTGATACGTTTCAAGGAATGGGATATACGAGAAACCATTTAAAGTCCATCGATTCACAATTGTCTTTTGGGCCAGTCAGGACGATGTGTATGCCAGGGCCTTCCCGAGCAGTCTCACTGGCCCCGCTCTCAAATGGTTTCACAAATTACCTAAAAATTTTGTGGATAGTTGGTAGGATGTGGCTACGATCATACCCTTAGCAGATGAGAAGAAGACCCTGATATTATTCTTTGATGGCTCGCATTTGTACCACTTAAGGAGAAGTTGGTATTAGAACCGGTCAAGATAGACAAGAAGTGAGTTGGCTCGATAGCACATTAAACTAGAAGAGGTCATATCAGATGAGAAGGGAGTGGGCAGACAAGGGCAGACCTCGAGGAGGGAGGCACCAAAGTCCCCGACGAAGGGAAAGACCTGGGATAAGCCGATCTTTAAAAAAAGTAGAACCCGCCACCCCTGAGGAAGGAAACTATTGGGTTAGAGGGCACCAGGAGCTAGAGGGGGAGAGTTCACCCTTTTAATAAGGATTTATACCCAAATCGAGGACAAAAGGGTGTTGCCTCTACCCCCGCCAATGAAGATGGATGGTAAACGAAACCAACTGAAATATTGTGAATATCATCGAGATTGAGGTCATGACACTAAGGAGTGTCAGCTATTGAAGTTGGATATCGAAAAGTTAGTGTGAAGAGGACTATTAAGAAAATTTGTCAAAAAAAGGCGGGGATGGATCCCCAATAAGGGTAGAGAAGATAATGCCCTGCCTCGTGGAGGGTTTGGTGAAGAAAGGAAGGAGGCCCAAGATAGAGCCATGCGGATCACGAGACGGGTAGATAACATATCTGAGGGATAACATGAGGTGGAGATATGAACAACTCTAGACACCGATAAGCCGGAGGCCTGTGTATCGCCTCGGGGAGGGCCTGAGAACCATAGATAGATAGCCCATCAATTTCTCGGATAAATATCTGGCGGGGTAGAACTACCACATGATGACCCTCGGTAATAAACCCTTTCATCTCCAACCTCGTGATGGGTAGAATGTTGGTGGATACAACAAGCTCAACATATATTTTGTACCTAAGGGCATATGATTAGCTAGGACTTCCTCCGAACCTGTTGAGATCCACAAACACCCTATTGGCAAGATTCACAAGTCATTTCATATACCCAACAAGGATTGCAAATTAAGACATCATCAATCAATTACCTATATTTTACGATTAAATTGTTATCTCATAAACTAAAATAAAAGACCCGAATGATGATCTACGATTACATTATATCATCCACTGATTATCTATATTTATTTTAAAGTATTCTAGTTGATCATCTTTCTTTTAAATTGTGCTTTCATTATGTTTGTGAAGAAATAAGCATTGAATATGAATGCAAAAATGGAACTAAAATTTGTGAAGTAGGTATAGTAATCAAATCTACATTGTTGGAAACAATGTGATAAACAGCTGTCCTGATTAGCACTAACCAAGATAAGTGGACCAACTACTTGTGGCTCATACTAGTGGATTTGCTTAAGCTAATCACATCTCAGATGTACAATAATTCTTCGAGATTAGCTCAAAAGAAAGAATATATCATGATTAAGAGCAATAGCTTGTGATTGTGGTGATGACTTCATAAAAGTGGTGCATCCCTAGAATACACGGAAAAGATAAATCGTAAAATATGCCTCAACTGATCAAGAAAAGATAAATCGTAAAATATGCCTCACCTGATCAATGGATTAGAGCTGCATGTTAACCACTTCGAAACAATTAGTTTAACTATATATTACTTGCACAACTGTATGTAATCATGCAGCTAACTCAATATGCTGAACACCAATGAGTTAAGTATCACCTAAATGTATATCATGCAATGTTGCAATGTTAAAATGTTACAAACCAAAAATAAATAATCAAATGTTCAACCTAAATTACACAACCATGACCTTAATGATACAGCTGAAATTACAACTCTTCTATGTCCTCTAGCGAGCAAAAGAGGGCATCGATTTCTTTCAGAGACTCTTGGTCGATGGTGGTAGTTCTAAACCATTTTGGGGGAGAATAATCTGGTATTTCCTCTGCAGATGGACCAGCTTCTTCCATAGGAGCCTCAGATGCATCAGTACCGTCTGGTTTCACTTCACTTTTCACATTGTTCGGTTTGTAAAGATTAGAGTGCATATCAATACAAGCTTTTACATCCTCCGCATTACAAGCCTTGTTCAGTTTATCCATTATATCACTCAAGGTGGATGCTCTTTCAGAAATCCCAGATTTCAGCCTCTTTGGCCTATTGCCAAGATCATCAATATCACTGGACAAATCGTTGGCATTGTTTTCTTCAAAATGCCTCAGCTTCTGCAATCCCTGGTCAACAACATAGTGCATCCGTTTTTTCATGTTTTCAACTCTAACTGGGTTTGATCTAAACTTCAACTTGAACCCAGATATCAATGTGTCTAGGCTATCATCTTCAGATGTTTGCATAGAGTTCAGTGAATTGCCCCCCTTATTATCTGTCTCTCCATCTGATGGAGTATTGACTGAGAAGACCTCTTCGAGTAGAGCAACATTTTGCATGTAGCGATCAAAAGCTTCATTTTCAGCTCCAACCTCTCCGTCCCTGAATTCCTTCAGCCTCGAAAATCTCCATTCATTTAAAACTTGGGCATCCTGATTCCATGTTCAAATATATGCTTACACTTAAGATCAAAAAAGAAAATGTAAGCGTCTGTTAAAGATGAGTGTACCTTTTTTGTCAGTGGCTTCCTTGACTTAATTGGACTCTGCAAATTGTTGAACTGTGCAAAACTGCTGGATAACTGACGAAGAGAAGCAATTCGATGGGAAGAATTCCTGGAAAATGCCACTTTAACATTAGATATCAAAGTAAGTAGATTGATAATGGCATGACATACGTAAAAGTTAGAACACCATTAACAAACACATGAATTGCTTAAATTGATTATTACAAAACAACAGACATTGAATCATCCAACATTCAAAAATGTTGGCAACAGATCCAGTTGAGATATCTACTAAAGTACCTTCCAAAATTAGTCTTGAATAAGAATTTGAACAAAGAACTACAAGTTGAGATATTTTATTATGAAGAATCGGAATTACGATGCAGAACCGCATCCAAAGAAACTGGCATATGTATAACACCATGACCCCAATTCATCCTTTTTAGATAGAAACTTCAGTCACTTTCACAAAATCCGAACTACCTACGGTCCTCATTTCTATTATCAACACAAAGGCAAGTAAACAAAACTATATAATTAAATTACATTCTCAGCTATCTTGACACTGAACTGCAAAACAGACACATAAATTGCCTATTTAGATGGTAAAGGCTATAAACAAGATAAACTATGCAAGAGTGAGTTGAGCCTATGCACTCACCCACCCACTTACATGAATTACAACATCAATTCTACCTACAGGATTAATCATGACTAATGGCTCTAATTGAGAAGAATCCCATAGCAGCTGAGCTGTGTTTGGGATGACAGAGCACAACAGATTTGGGATTCTTGTTCAAGAAAAGGCCAACACCTTCGTCTAAATCCACCACCCATATACATAAAAAAGGATGGAATCACCATGATTACCTTAAACAAAACATCTATTTAAGATAAATATTGAAATCATTAAAATTCTAGACCAAATCACTTTTAATGCTAGCATCCACACTAATTCATTAGACCGTGCTTCATTTGAAACTGAAGAAAATAGAAGATTATATCATACTCCATTACAGAAAAAGCGGTAATAATCATTTAAATTTCCATACAAACTAAATATTGAGAGAGTTTCGGCATGGAAAGTAATGTAACTAGAACTCAAGAGTAAAAGATTCAGGACATACAGCGGATCTAAAGAATCAATTTCCTTCATTTTTTCCTATTTGGGTGAAATGATGGAGATAGAAGATGTGATTAGGGTTCAAGATGCGGCTGCGGAGGTGTTTGAGGGAAACTAAATAATATATAGTAATAAGATAAAGGAACGGGCGAAGACAATTAAGAATATAACATAGTCAACAGTCAACACAGGCGTATCAGTCCAAAATTTCCTTAATCTGAAACAGTACGTCCTTAGTAACCAAGATTACTACACATTAAGTAAAAAGCACGTCAGATATATGACACGTATTAGAGTACAATAATAATTGAAATCATATGATAATGGCGATATGTATGTGTTGTTGAAGTCAATCCATTGTGTAGTCAGTAGTAGTATTAACATTAATAGAGAAACTAATGTGGTTGTTCAGTATAATGCAGAGTTATTTAGCAAACAAAAATTAAGATGAAGAGTTACCGTAACAAGAAGCATTATTAGGAGGCAGAATTACCATAAGAGAAGCATCATTCAAGATATGAATTCATACCCAGATTGAGATGATTCAGTAGATTGTTGCTCAACCTTGGAAGTGCTGGAAGATGGTAACTTCTCTGGAATATTTGAACTTCCTTTCAAAACTAACAGAATACCGAACCATCAAATCAGTAAGATAATATTCAATATGAACCATCTTTTGTATACAAAATACTCGTGTAAAAGGGATATTTCTTGTCCGGGACGGGGAAAAGTATCAACCATGAAGGCCCAATAACCATATATTTAATTCCACTTAACACAATATAGAAGAAAAAACATTAAGTGCCATCATAGTACCTTTAGCTCGCCTTTACCATAGTAATAATAACTATACAAAAATGTTGAACCATGGAGTTTCAAAACTCATGAACAAACATCCACACACATATACGTTCACGTAGAGGGATCGGGAGCAGAGTTCAGGGCTAACATCTCAGCGCTCAGATATTACGATGATGTATGTACTTCACCTAAAGTAACTACAATGGGTGAACTGGACAGTATCCCAACATACTAAACAGCACCAAGACAAAGTAGAAATTTAAAGATTTATTAACTAAGACACTGATCAACAAGTTTCAGACTACTATTCATTAAAGTCAAGCAAGTAATCACATAGAAAATTGTCCCAATAAAATAATTTTACCAAATTGAGATAATTAAATTATTGAACAGAAATGAAGGACCTAAAGGTCGATGAGGGTTAATAAAGGTTGAACAATTCACACATTGTTTAATTGGTATGCCATTAGCATCTAGATTTATCTTTCCAAAATAATCAAAAACTATGTTTACATGGAAAGTAATATCCCTGACCACTTGTGTTATAAAAGCGATAAAAACATTCACTACTTGAGTGGTTTTATTTTTTACAGCAGTATTACAAAGCCACATTTGGTGTTTTGGTATGATGTATGAACCATCTACTTCTTAGACTGCTTTTTTACCCATTAGCGTTTCTTCTCCATCTCTCATCTTCGCAATTACATCAGTTTAAGTATTGCCTTCCTTCATCCTTAAAAAATAATCAATATAGTTATATTATTTCCTTAAAAAGAGAGAATATTCAAAGAAATATTAAGTGTTTACTTATATGAGGAGTTTGGTGGTAATTTACAATCCGTTAAGGATACTTAATTCAATAAACGATAGCACATATTTTTAAGGAACTTTTAAGAAAGATTAATTGCATTATTTTTTATGATGAAGTTAACAAATAGTGCTTTACCTTCTTAAAATAACTACAACCACAGAATCAAATTAATTACATTTAACAGTTGAAATTCAAAGTCAGAACCATTCAGGAAACATGACACCCTGAACAGTAGCAATTTCCTAAAGGTTATGACTCATGATGAAAATACATTTGGGAGGGTGTACTTTTGCCAAACTAAACCTCACAGACCCAACCTTAACTTCACCTGAAAGCTTCAGTACTTCCCATGTGGACTTGTTACGTAGAGTATGTATAATCAGGAGAAACATGACCTTAATCATATTCGTAATAACTTTCTTCTCTCCAGTAAAACTTTGCGAGGGCCAGGTTTGCTGGAACATGCTTTACCTATAACTATTAAGATCGATAAAACATTCAACCTTCGAACTTTTGTCCCCGTTTTCATTTAATATTCAATCAAATTGCAATCCTAGAATCTAAATAGTTGGATGACAGAAGTGATTTCCAGATAAATACCCCAATACCTCTTAAGAGACTCCTGCCTAAGAGGGCTAAGCGGGGTCGGATGGTACACAGCCTTACCCCTATTATCACAAGGGGGTGTTTCCTAATTGACCAAGAGTGAAGTGTAACGGTTATATATTACTTCACAAAAGATAAGAAACGTAGATAGTGTCGAGAGCCATTTTGATTGATTCCATTATATTCAAGAGCCAAGCGAATATTAAATCTTTGACTCCGTAGGATATTTCCTTATAAGCATATTTAATGAAATTCACCCAACAAAACCAAAGAAACCACTGATTGCATAAGGCTGGCGTTAGTTTGAGCATATCAGTCATTTACAGGTTACAACAAGTGGGAAGTATGGGCATTCTAATTAACATACCATGTATGTGACACGGATTCTGCGCTTTGGCACAACAATTCTTGCATGACTGGAATGGGCACCTACATATTTCAAGTGAGTTGGGCAAAAAAATTGCAAATGGTACAGCTAACATAGATACAAAACATGATTTTTACATATATAAAATTGCGACCACCGATCATTAGACGATAACTCATAGTCCCTCGATCCCGACAAGATAGTTCACTTTCTAATTTTGATGCGTTGACTTTTTAAACTACGACCTCAAATAATTCCCAATAAATATTTTTCGATAGGTTGTATAATACTTTGTCAATAACATATATATCAAAATATAGTAATTTCGAACTAGTTTACCATTAACATTATAATTGTTATTCAAATCAAAGCAGTGTCAATCATTAATTTTGATCCCCAAAACCAAACTTAACGATCTTACGACATGCTAGAGAAAGACATACCACCTTAAACATCCTAATCCTGCAATTCCTACTATATAGCTCGTATCGATACGCCTTCTTATATGATCAAGACAGTGTAGCTTTCAAACAGACTCCCTCCATGCCTAAAAGATCGCCAATTCTAAATTTTGATTTATTGACTTTTCAAACTTTGAACTCAAAACTTTTCAGTACATTATGTAATATTTTGTGAAAAATATGCCAAATAATATATTTTTCACCCTAATTTACTATTAACATAATTATTTTGATCATAATCAATAGTGAAACTTCCATTTCAATGAAAAGGAATTATATTTAATCAAAATTTGACAATTTCGAGTTGGAGGAGGCAGTAATAATTGAGAGATACCTGGAGCGAGCTACGTTACCACATTTAATACACTTGGGCTTGTTAAGGCCGCGGTGATTTCTCGATGAGTTTGTGTTGGAGGGAGAGGCGGCGGAGCCAGCAGCGTCGCCGCTCACTGCTGGTGACATCGCCGCCATCTTCTGGATTTAAATCAGCTGCCTCTTTATGGATATGCTTCTTGCGGTTTCCGACTCGCTGGGACTTCAAAGTTGAAACTGAGTTGTTAATTGTTACTCCCTCCTTCCATAAATAAAATTACTATATCAAATGATTATCATATTTTGACTTTTGATGATGAACAAAATACAATTCAAAACGTAAATATCTATTATTCTACATGAGAAAAAATGATAAAAAATTGATATTTCAAAAATATATATTGACACGAATCTAACAAGGTCCTACAAGACTATATTATTTCTTACCGTTTAATGAGAACTAATTGTCAAATTTTGTTATATTTGACCAACAAAAGTTAAAATGTGACAATCTTTTAGGGACGGAGGGAGTATAAAAAGTTGATTAAAAAAATATATATTGAGAAAAATAATTTCTCAATATGATGATATTATTTCTTATTGGTAAATGACAATTATTGATCAAAGTTTTTGAAATTTGACATATAAAGCCAAAATATATCAATCATTTAAGGACGGAGGGAGTATATGATAAAATTGTAAGAATACCATGATTGAAGGTCCAATTTTTTTATTTATTGGAGTTTACCACAAATTTCAGGTGAATTGACTATTTTGCTATGAATGAAAATTTGATAGTTAGACAAGTTTTTAGGGCTGAAATGACTATTATTATAATGTATTATAATATAATATATTTTAATCGATTTAAACTCACAATAAACTCAAATTTATCACGATTTTACATCAAATTGATATTACATATTTCAACTCCAACAATAATTGATATGTTATATATTACTATTAATTAGTCTAAATAATAGGATACAAATTTGATAAAACCATATAATTTGGATTAATATATTATAATTAGTCAAAAGCATAAAGAAATATTGATTTCTTTTGGATATGAAACGAATAATTTGTATTAATACATTTGAAGACTAAAAAGGTGAAAAAGAAAAATAAAATAAAATAAAAAAGAATTAGATTTCTACTCTTCAACAAAAATCTTTTCTCCGAATGCCACTTGCGCTACTTTAGAATTTGAATTTTTTAATTCTTCAGCCTAAAATAATTAAACCAAATACGACATTCTTTCAAAATATTTACAATGACAAAAGAAATTTTAGAGTTTCTCTTTTTTATGTATTTAAGTTTCACCTTCCTATCCAATGATTTTTAATCTTTTTTGTTCGAAGTAATTTCATAATTTATAACAAAAAAAATTAATGAGCTTACCCAAAAGATAAGTTGTATCATGAATGTTAAGTATCATATAAATATATAAATAAATAGAAAAAATATATCACTATTTTTCACGTGCAACACACGTAACAAAGTACTAGTACTTATAAAAGTGTGAATAGACTTAGATGTTTCTTCCATTTTTTGTTAGGACTAAATTACCCCTTATAAAAGTGTGAATAGACTTAGATGTTTCTTCCATTGTTTATTAGGACTAAATTACCCCTTCCATATGAATCTAATTACAATGCACTTTTCATTTATGAAGGTTATTTTCTCAAATTAAACTAATTGTAGAAGAACCTATTATTAGTTATGAAAATATTTATAGTTACATTATTACATAGCACATTTTAATTGAAAATTCAACAACAATTGTTTTCATGTCTAGGATATGAAAAGACACTATGCACCATTTTAATAAATAAAAGTATTATTATTTTATATGCTTTTATATAAAAATTGTTTTCATGTTTATAATATGAAAACACAACATGCACCATAGATATTATGATTTTATATGAGTTTATACAAAAATAAGATAACAAATTTTGGTAAATATGTATTAAAATATACATGAAGTTAAACAGCAGAGTAAAAGTAATTTCGATATTTCTATAATTAAAGACATGAATTTTCATATTTTAACAAATTAAATATTATAAATATGAAGTTAAAAAGCAAAGTAAGAGTAATTTTGTTATTTTATAACTAAAGACAAAGTAAGAGTATTATAACTATAAATAATATATAATATTATACCTTCTAAAAATATGAATCAATAAAGTATTTATTCACTTTATGTCAAAACTATATGGTTCTGCACTAAATTTACCAATTACATGCCATGAATAAACATCTGATTTTTTAAGAATATGAAGTTGATGAATTAAAAAGTTATGATAGAAATTGTTTATATTATTACATAAGAATATGAAAGGGCCGATGGTTCAATAGCCTAGTGGCATCCGGCCCAACCTTTCATGTAAGAGGTCATGGGTTCGAACCTTATTGGAGACATATTTGTCTCATATTATACTCTAACTTTCTATTAGTTAGGAATTTTTGTATTCATGTTTGTAATACCATTGTAGTCACAATTCATCGCTAATTATCAAAAAAAAAAATGAAACGACATTATACATCCTATTACTAAAAATACAATGAATAGTGATATTAGATAATAATACCAAAATATATTTGAAGTTAAAATACATTGTTAGAAGTAAGTCAATATTTTTGTAACGAAATGTGCCAATTTATTTAATCTTAAACATGAAGCTTCATACACTAACTCATCGCTAATTTAAAAACAAAAAAAATTATATTTAACGTACCAAATATTACTCTCTATTATGTGTAAATGTCTCTTTAATATTATTTTCATGTATGACTGATGTATGTTTAAATATAGAATGTATTTAACCAATCATAATTTTTGTGATATTTGTAAACTATTTTTTCTTTTTTGCTTTATTTTTCTAAAACTCTCATATATGTTTTTATGATTGTTCTTGGTTTAAGATTGAGAATGACAAGCCTAGTTAAAAAAAATGTTCCAAACACAAGTAGGGAAGTGTAGAAGCAATATAATGGATTAGTAGGTGGAGTAATATAATACTCCCTCCGTCCCTAAAAGATTGTCACATTTTGACTTTTGGTGGTCAACAAAACACGATTTAAAACATAAATATCTATTATTTTACATGTGAAAAAATTATAAAAAGTTAATATTTCAAAAATATATATTTAGACGAATCTAACAAGGTCCCACAAGATTACATTTTGTTTATTATCATTTAATGAGAATTCCTGATCAAATTTTGTGATGTTTGACTAATAAAAGTTAAAATGTAACGATCTTCTAGGGACGGGGGGAGTATAATAATAGGAGTAGGAATACTTGATATCAACTTTCGGCAGAAAAGTGTTGAAGTCACTGGGCAATGCTAACTATGAAACTTTGATAAGAAAGTAATACTCCTTCAAACAATAAGATTACAGATATACCAAAAAAAAAACGATGAGACCATCCCAAAGATCTTCGGTTCCTCCTCCTCCAGCTCATTTAGTTCCAAGTAAGTAAAACCAAGCTTTTCATTTCGATGATTTTATTTCTAAAGAACATGTTTAATTATAGTTACATATTTAGTGTACAAAATAGACGTAGATTTAATATGATTTGACTGGTACTCATATTATTAAGAACTTCAATGTTAAAGGTGTTTCACTAGGCACGTGATGAACATGTCAAAAATATTATGATCGTTTATGAGGCTAATTCATCATATCTAATAAACCGAATCGAAGTTTCTTCGTGGGATGTTATACATTTAGCATTTTAGCCAGAGAACCATTCTCAACTAAGTCAACCATTTTCTCTAATATTGAAAAATATCTGAAAAATGATATGTATTTATTGTGAACTCTGTTTTAAACAGAGTTTCGTATGAATTGATATTTAATAGGAGTAACAAGATCTTGAAGTCAATGAAAAACTTTAATAAGAAAGTAACTTGAAATAATACACAGATAGTCAGATATTGAATTTTAAAATTAATACATATATTGAGAAGAACGATAAGCAAAAAATGGAATCATGTCAAATATCTTGGATTCCTCCTCCTCTAGACCTCTACCTCCTGTTAAAATGCTCGAGGCCGGCATAGCCATTGAACTACCTGATAATCTACCAACTCAGTTGGTTCAAACTAAGTAAAACCAAGCTTTTCATTGCGATGATGTTGAGAATTTGGGGGCCAATGTAACGGGAGAATTGTATTGGAGATAAGTGAAACTAATATTGTGTAATGTCGTCAGGACGTGATGCAGATGGGGACAAAGTTGTGGAAGAAGTTGTATCAAAGTGGGTATCACATCTGGATAATCTGGAGAAACATTATGAGTGTTTCGCGAATGGATCCATAGTGAAGAATGATGTTCAGAGCATGAAAAAGGGCGTTGAGTTTCTTCGCAGACTTTATCTCTTGACTTCAGATGGAAATCTGGCTAAACGAATGAGGCTGTTAGCTGTCGCTGTGGAAGATGATTCACTTATTATTTATGGAGAGGAGAATGAAGATTTACAAAGAATAAGGATGATTCTTGCTGAAAACATTAGAGGATTACTATTTATCCGTCTATTTGATCGCACAAATTCAAGGGATAAATATGGGGATATCATTGACCTTATCCTGGAGAATATCTCTGTAATAAAGAGTAATTGGTACAACAGTCGTAATGCGACTGCTGACGATGAGAATGTTTCTTTAGAGAAAAAGCTTGGAGAATTGAGGTTGGCGCTAACTTATTACAAACCTCTCTGTCTGTGTTTTGCACATTCGTCTCAGCTGCTCAAAGTAGATACTTCCCTGGACTTTCTTCTCAGTAGGGCTGTTTTTGTCATCTACTCGTTGTTCATAGACAAAATGGATAAAAAGACTATAGACAGTCTAAACATCTCAATGGTCTATGTGCAATATATTGGGCTAAGCATCTACGTCAAATTCTTGGAGGTCAGACATGTACAACTAACCTATCAGGCGACAGGAAAGTTCTATATCCTCGATAACCTACTACATATATTAGCAATAAATTCAAATTTTTTGAACGAACCAAATAAGCGTCTATATGAGGAACTGAATGAACTGCGAACTGTTGTGGGAGGAAGTGAGATGCTTATTTATTTTCTCAACCGTGCAGAATCTGAATCTATTTTCTACCAAGCACTACCGATTGTATCCTCAATTTATGTAGAGGAGGACGTGCACAGGAAACTAGATCACATCCTCAACTCTGTTGTTCACCAAATTAAACTGATTAAGCTTCGTAATGCCTCCCAAGAGATCAAACTATATGACTATCCCAAAGTTGATGGTATGGGCTTCTTGAAGTTTTTCTTGGGCAATTTGAAGGAGTTACAACAATACGATAAAATGTCAGTTATATGGAGTAAAATTGAGACCCTCCACATGGACATCGAGTGTCTTGTGTCGTCCTTCATGACATCTGAGGAAAAACTTCCCAATGGAGAACTTTGGACTCATATTGTTCGATTGGCATATGAAGCAGAACATGTGATCGATCTTTATCGTGTAATTCCTGACTCACGTTGTATTTCAACTTTGTCCAACATTGTAGAAGAAGTGAAAGAAAAAACAGAAAAAGTGCTTGCTCTTGCAGATAAAAGACTTCACGGAGAAGATGTTGCTTTGACTACTTCCATCCCTACTCACGACATCCCGTTGCATGTTAATAATGCACTTGTAGGATTTCAAGAAGAGATAGTTGTTATCAGGAACGATCTTTTAACAAGAGAAAGTGATTTACAAGTTATCTCAATAGTGGGAATGGCTGGAGCAGGGAAGACATCTTTAGCGAAGCACTTATTCGAGGACTGTTCCCATGATGGACACTTTGATAAGAAAGCTTGGTGTACAGCTTCTCAGACTTACCATATGAAAGATTTGTTGCTCACACTTTTGGCTCAAATCAATCCATCAGAAAGCAGAGACACGGATGATCAAACGTTAGCTGACGCATTTTGCAGAAATTTGAAGGGACGTAGATATCTTGTGGTCATTGATGATGTATGGGACGTTTCTATTTGGAATTATTTGCATCGGTATTTTCCACATGAAAAAACAGAAAGTCGGATACTCATCACCACCAGGGATTACAATGTTACTCCAGAAACGTCCAAGGTCCATCATCTTCGTCCACTGAGAGAGAATGAAAGTTGGGAATTACTGCAGAAAAAGTTGACTCAACAAGAATCTGAAGAAATTCTACCTAAATATATTGAAAGCATTGCAAAAGAGATTGCAATGAGTTGTAAGGGATTACCACTTTCGATCGTTATAATTGGTAGTCTTCTACATCATGCACCAAGAAATGAGGAAATGTGGAATCAAATTGCCAAAGATGTGACTTCAACTGTTTTGAGTGACGCTGGAGGAGAATGCAAGGCCATATTAGAGCTAAGTTACAATCATTTACCAGATAACTTGAAAGCGTGCTTCTTGTATCTTGGTGTATTTCCAGAGGATCATAAAATTTCAATTACTCGATTGGTAAGGCTATGGGTTGCTGAAGGATTTGTGCGAGAAAGGATAGCATCGGATGTATGCGTGGAAGATGTGGGAAAGAGGTATGTGGATGATCTTATCAAGAGGAATTTAATCATTCCCATCAAAGAGAAAACAGAAGGTGGACTCGAGAGTTTTCAACTCCATGATCTCATACGTGATTTCTGCTTGAAAAAATCAGAAGAGGAACATTTTCTTACAATGCTCGATAGTGGAGGTACTTTTCACTTGCCTCTCTATCCTCGTAGGATGAGCATCAACGGTGATACGAAAATGAGTCTGCGTTCTTGTGGTTGGAACAGTGTCCGTACATTAATCTCTTTTCATATGTCTTTTGAAATCGAATGGATCATGGAGTGTAAGAGCGTGTTGCTTCTCAATGTGTTGGACGTGGATAAACTCAGTGAATCTGCATATCGATGTCTGCATCATTGTGTCCATTTGAGGTATTTGGCGATCTGGAATCTATATGTTAAAGATATCTTGTGCGAATCACCAGTTTTCAAGTTATTAAACTTGCAAGTGCTCATCTTACATTTCAGAAACCATGACATTATTGCAGTTCCAGACTCAATATTGGATATGGGTAAACTGAGGCATATTGATATACATCATTATTGTGTATTTTCTTCTCGTGATTGGAAAAAGATTGAAGACTCGACTGTCTTACTAGAGAATCTGAGGTTCTTCTCAACTGTCTTACTTGATCATGAAACTGAAAACTGGCTTAGAAAATTTCCAAAATTAGAAAACCTGAGCTGCAAACTTTCTGATGAGCGTCCGTTCCGAAAGCTGGACCATTGCAATCGGCTTACTTCGCTGAAGGTTCAATCTCATCTATCTGAGGGTAAAAAGTACAAGAGGTGTAAGTTTCACTTGCCTGCAAGTCTTAGGAAATTGAGTTTGACAAGATTCACACTCGACTCAGATGACATATCTGAAATTGGAAAATCTCTACCAAATTTAGAGGAACTCGAGCTAGATGATTCCCTTCAAAGTTGGAGCTCGACAGATGAGGAATTCCCTAAATTGAAGATCTTACGAATAACTGAAACGAGTTTCCGAGAGTGGGATGTCTCAGAAGAAGCCTTTCCTAATATTGAGCAATTGTGGTTGTTGCGATGTCATTCACTTGAAGAGATCCCTCTTACATTTGCAGATAGTCTGAATCTCCGCCTCATCTCAGTTAGATATTGCAACCGTTCACTTTACAAGTCAGCAAGGCATATTGAAAAGATACAACTTGAAGCCTCAAACACGGAGCTAAAACTCGATCTTGATAGAGATAATTGGATTTCTAGCGGTTTTGCTACCATCCATTAATCCGTCAGGCCAAAGATTCGAATCACATGTAAGAGAAGGGGCTTGGGAAGTATTGTAATGTTAACTATAACAAATAAAGCCCATTTGAAGGAGTCACCATTACTCCTCACTATTCTAGATTGTGCTAATTTCAATTATTTTTAATGTTACAAATATTTTCTTAATCTCATTGTCTTTTTGACTCTCATATATTTGGTGAATGCATGTTCCTTCGGTTTTACTATCTCATATTTCTGGACTGAAAACAGTGGGAGATGTGACGGAGGCTGTGGCTCATTGTCAGAAACGGTATTTCATTTTATTGTGTGTGATTCTATGTAGAGAAATCCTACTTGCTCAACAGTCTTAACGTTAATTCTAATTTGTCTGTTCTTATTTACATGAGACTTAAAAAAATGCAGCCTCAGGAACCAGGATACAATAGCTCTCGAGTTTATTTGGAACTTCTAGCAGAGCTGCCCTGGAAAAGGGCCAGTGAAGAGCTTGAGTTAAATTTAACTGCTGCTAAAGAGCGTCTCGACAGTGACCATTATGGACTGGTCAAGCAATGGATAGTAGAATACCTTGCTGTTCGCAAGGTCGGTCAATATTCCAGTGCAATATTTCTCTTTAGACAGTCTGATAGTTTTTTCATATGCTATGGAGTTAAATATTTTATTTGCACTGGCTCTTGGATATAATGGAATACATAAAAATAGATCTTGGAGTTAGAAACAACCTCCCTATTATCACAGGGGTAAGGCTGCCTACAATCCGATGATTGTTCGCATGCTCCCTCTTGGTGCTTAATGAAAAGTTACTCACAATAATCAATGGATATACATGAAGCGTTAAATGTGATTTACCACCAAAAGTCGCTTGTGGTTTCAAATTGGAAAAATTATTCATTGAAGACATTACCTCCAAAAGGCTTTCAAATGAGACTTCCTATTAGGGTGATGTCTTCATCGTTTTTGCCTGATTTGTTGCATTAGTCATATGTATTAAGCTCTTGTTGAATGTTTTCATGGTAATAGAAATATTTCTTTTCCGAATTCTAGAAAGTAGGTGTCTGCAACCCAGGTTATGCTCCGGTGAGATTGACAAGACAGGTTCTGATGTAAGAGGATATCCTGTTTCAGCAGTGCTGGAGGTTCTGGATCCTGAGAAGTATCCTTCCACTGTAAGACCATCTCCATTTGGAGATAATTCATCTCCACAATATTTCATACCACCTCACTTTATTCCTTCTCCACATCATCAAATATCCTCAATTATTTTTCAAATATCCTCACACTCTACAATAAGAGATATTTCAAAAAGTTATTCCATTTTCTCTCACTTCCACATTATTTTCTCTTCCTTCCACATCATTAACATATACCCCACTATATATTCATTCTCTCACTTCTTATTTTATTTATATTATTATAATCCTATAGTTTTTATTATTAATTATATTATATATAAAAATCTTTATTTATTTTTAAAACTAACTAATAATTTTCTTTTTGTTATTTCTTATTATTAAATAATAGTGTTTGATATTTTATTATTAAATTAAAAATAACATTAAAATCACAAACAATACATGATAATATTATAAAAATACAAAATAAACTTACAGAAATTATTTGAGGGGGTACACACTTATTCAAAGCACACAAAATCAAACACGCTCAAACATTTTAAGAAGTTAACAATGCAAATAACTTGAAATCTAATCTTGGTTGCCACCAAACTTTTGCCAAATGTGCTCGACGAGATCTTCCTTCAATTGAATATGTTTGGCCCTATCGCGAAGTTCAAATCTACTATGAATGTCTGATTCGGATCTAGCTTGAACATGGAATTGGTGGCATAAAATTTGGATTTGGTGGCAACATAAACTGATTTGGATTGGGTGGCATCATAAATTGTGCTTGTAAATTTGATTGCATACTCGCATTTTGTAAATTTTCTGGGTGTTGATTATTGGGGTTTTGAGATGGTTGATTATGAAACATAAAATTTGAAGGATAATTATAATTTTGGTTTGGATCCATTGAAGGGTTGGAGAAATTAGCAAAAAACTAGAGAAAAGAAAGAAAATTGTGAAAATAAATTGTTGTCCAAATCAAACAAACCTAGTCTCTATTTATAGATCTTGAAAAATTAAAAATATTGATGTAAAAAAAAAAATTTAAAAAAATTATTTATATATTAAAAAATCATTTTTAAGATAAGATAGAACTAAAATCCAATTGTCCAATGATATAGTGCCACCTCAAACAACCCACATGGGCTTAGAATCCCTCTCTCCCTTCTCTCTCCCCCACCTCACGTCTAGGCCTGTGAACAAACGTTAATATTCGAAACGGTTCGACGTATTTGGCTCGAAAAAGCTTGATTTGAAGTGCGATTCGACATGTCAAACCTCAAACCAAATATAAAAAGTGGATATTCGTCAAACCGAGCCAAACGGTGCGAAAAAGCTTGGCTCGATTCATTTATGTCATCTCTTTTATATATATATATTATATAATATAATTATATATGTAGTAAAACGTCTATAAATTAATATTCTATAAATTAATCATCTCTCTAAGATTATAACTTGCCATTCTATTGTTATGTTTTAACGTTTAAAATTGTTGTCTATTTAATTATCAAGCCGCACATTTTCAAACGGTTTGGCTCGAATCAAGCCAAATCAAGCCAAATATCTTATTGAAATTTCCTTCAAACCTCAAGCCAAATTAATTTTTTAGATATTTGACCAAATCAAGCCAAATCAAACCTTAGGTCAAAATAAATCAAGCCAAACTCAAATATGTCAACTGTTTGGCTTGATTCGGCTCGATTACAGGCCTACTCACGCCTATCTCCTCCTTTTGTCAGAATAATTTGGGAATTATTCAATAATTTGGCAAAAATGGGCAAAAAGATCATCAGCATATACAATATTATTAGAGTCCTATATTGTTAGAGTACTAGAGTTATATTATAAGAGTACTAGAGTCCTTATGTTATTAGACTAGTATCCTTATTGTGTATAAATAGGACCTTCCAGTGTGTAAAGAACATCAAAATAATATTACTTTCATGGTATTAGAGCCTGAAAGTTCCTAAACCTATTTTTCTCTTCTGCTGTTAAGATCTTGGTTCTTTCCGCTGCGCCGGCGGGTGGTTCACCACTTCAAAACCATCCGCTGGACAATCGTATTTTAATCTATGTTTTCTTGTCAATATTACTTTTTTTTTTCTTGCTTTTATTTTCTCCTAAAAAAATCAATGTCTAATAGTAGAAGTCTTCGATTTATTCCTCCTCCAATAACTTATTTTCTTCTTCGATAAATCTAAAAATAAAAATCATAGTTCTCGTCTGATTACTATTGCTCAGTTTATTTTGCGCAAATTTTAATTCTTCCTCTCAAACGAGGCTCTTATGATTTCCTTTGTCTATGATTGAGACTCTTTTTTTTTTCTTTCTCGTTATAACGCTTCTTCTTAATCTGTTCTCTTTTACTCTTCATATTTTCTTTTCTTTATTATACTCTGCTCCAATGCAGAGTTTTGTTTTTTTCAGATCACTTCTAACAATGGTCTACTTTCTTTTTCTTAATATTTCTATGGCGATGTCATGTCCGCCTATCTTTTCTAGTGTTTTTCCGGTGATGCTTTTCCACCGATGTTTACATGTCCGCCGATGTACTTCCGGCTTATTAGTGTTCCGAAGATGTATTTTCGTCGATATTTTTTTAATTATTGCAGATATTCTATTTGTTCGAGAGCAGTGAGCTGGGTTGATGTCCGAGTTATCCATGTTCCTTCTCGTTATTAAACCGCATACATCTTCACCAAGGGTCTTCCACTCATCTTATTTACTGATTTTCGGGACAGTCTTAGCGTCCGTCCTCCTCCCGCTTCGACTGCGGGGGTGTATTAGCATATACAATATTATTAGAGTCCTATATTGTTAGAGTACTAGAGTTATATTATAAGAGTACTAGAGTCCTTATGTTATTAGACTAGTATCCTTATTGTGTATAAATAGGACCTTCCAGTGTGTAAAGAACATCAAAATAATATTACTTTCAATTTGAATCCTCTTCCAATGGACCAAATAATTTTCTCAATTACTTCTCAATCCTCTCCCATTGGAGATGGTCTAACTCCTTGATGAACTTGGGGTACTTTAACAGTTCTTGCATGCGTAAACTTTATCATTCAGATTTTGCCAATTGTTAGGTGTTCCTGTGGTTTTATTACCTCTTCTCTGCTTTTAGAGGTAAACTATGACCTTTTCGGAAGAACTGGGGTATTAACTTGTTCAGAAGAAAACTATCTTTATTTGTTATTCACTGCAAATCAATATTTTCTTCTTATTCTGAGCTATTTAAAGGATTTTACTAATGCCTGAAGTTAACATGTCAAATGAGCACATCGATCACCTACTTGTTGCATTCCTAATAAAGTTCCGTTTCGAACTAATGAACTTGACTGCCAAATGCAAAAAGTTCACGTGTAATTATAATGTTTGGTCCCTTAACTCAAAATTTAGCTATTTGAACCTGCCATTTGATCTTTCCAGGGATATATTTGTTGCCACTGCAAATAGGCTACAACCTCTTCTCGGTGCTCTTAGAGACATGATGGAAGTGATCGAGCTGCCTAGATATACGCCGGACGAGAAGCTCAGAATAGCAATGGCTTAAGCTCTGATTTCCTTCAAATTCCTGAGGTATATACTAGCTTTTGCCTATAGATAGGACATGATTAGATTTGTGAAGAACATAATGACTATACCGACACTCGGCCTTTATGTTGGTGTGTGTTGTCTCATGATAGGATATAGCCAAACTTGTCATTCAGAATTATACAAGTGAAGCTGGTGTACGTAATCTAAAAAGGAACTTAGCTGCTTTAGCTCGAGCAGCTGCGATAAAGGTAGCAGAGCAAGGGGATTCAGCTGCGATAAAAGGCTCGCTTCTCCTTTGGTAGGGAGCAGCCTTTCTGATGGTGGTGACACAGAAATGGAAGTCATCCCAATGGGCGATAGAATCCAAGATATATCCAGTGCATTTGGGACAATTTCACCGATAGTTATGGTAGGTGAACCCATGTTAGAGAAAGTAGTTGGAGTATGTGAGTTTCGTGTTTTGATAATGATGCATAACATAACATAGCATGATATTTATGGTTTCTTAGCTGCTATTTAATGTTTAAGTACTCTATTGTGTTTTAGCCTCCAAGATATGATGACAAAGAGGCTGCAGACCGGGTTGTAACACCTGGCGCGAGCGTGACTGTAGGCCTAGTTTGGACGGCATTTGGTGGAGAGGTTCAATTTGTTGAGGCTACAACAATGGCAGGAAAAGGAGATATCCATCTGACGGGCCAACTTGGGGATGTTATCAAAGAATCAGCTCAGATTGCCTTGACATGGGTACAAAATCAACATGTAAGCAAGGTCATACCATCAAGATGCATTATGAAGGTCTATACATATATCATAAACGTATATATATCAGCAAACATCATGACTGTCACAGTTGTTAAGAAGGTCTTAGAAAGGACGCAGTTTACAGGTTCGAATCCCCTGGCCGTAGCTTTTTTGATTTTTACCTCTAGTCTAGTGCAACTACTCTGTATGACTCTATCTTATAACTCACACTCCACACTTTAGAGCAACGAATGTCTATGCCCATATCTAATAAGTTGCCCGTTAGTCCGTTACAATCAATGTACTTAATTTATACATTTTTCATTTCAAAATAGATGATTTTTAGTAAAAATTACTTCTATTGTTTACAAAATTCAATGCATTATTGAACTTTAACCTTTTAGTCATAATAATTATTTTGAGCAGATTAATTAAATAATATACATTAACATCTTGAAAACTAATTACTTTGACTATCTGAATAAATTGAGTATTGGAAAATAAAAGTGCATGTAATGTCAAATGTGTTATATGTACATCCTAAAAGCTCGTTACAAATAATGTACTTAATTTATAGTAATTATTTTACTTCTTTATATGTGGTCTTTATTTTATTTTATTTTCAAAATTCACAACCTTTTAACTTTTACTCATAATAATTATTTTCGGTAGATGGATTAAATTACATTATTTCTCACACTCAATTTATTCAAAGAGTCAAAGTAATTATTTTTGAAGATATAATTGACATTATTTTCTAGTCATACTTTTGATAACCCACTGATATTATTCATTTTATTTAATATTTTACAAGTTACTTTATTTTAAATTTCATTTCTTCAGTTATATATTTTATACTTTTGTTATCTTTATGTATTTACTTATTTCATATACGAAGGAGGTAAATGGCGATATACCTCAATTTAAGTAATGCTCGGGGATTTTCTATTTCTTTTTTTGTAAATATGTAATGAGGGCCCCTTTTTTAATTTTTGCCCAGGGCCCCGAAAATGTCAGGACCGGTCCTGGGTCCAAAACTGTCTTAGAGACAAAAAAAAGAGGGTCCAGTGCGACGGCTCGGAGTTATCTTGATCACTCGGGCTCCGATCATGAGCCTTCCCCACACGAGGAGGTCACCGGCATGCCAATGCGCATCAGATTTCAGATTTGATCAAACTCACGACGTTAATGAAAAAAAAAAAAACTCACGACGTTAATGCAGAAGATGGTATGGGTCTTTTGTCTGCGGCTCAAAATTAATTTCCTATCGAAGTCTATAACTCTTGATGAAGCGCAAACATTGAGTTTCATCAATCTTGTTGGCAACTCTTGCACAATGAATTAAAAAATTGGCACTAGACCATACATTAATATAAATAACATAATTCCAAAAAAAAAATGATCCAAACTGAAAATGACAACTAAAAGTAAGTAAGTTATAATAGTAGCCAGTAGGTAATATAATAATAGGAGTAGGAAGAGTTGACATCTAACTTGGGCATAAACTATTGAAGTCAATGGGCAATGCTAATTGCTAACTATAAAACTTTGATGGGAAACTAATACTCCTTCAAACAATAAGATTACACATATACCGAGCAAAAAGATGAGACCATCCCAAATATCTTCGACTCCTCCTCCTCTTCCTCCCGTTGAAACGCTTGAGGCAGGCGCATCAGTTGGACTACCAGAAAATCCTCCAACTCATTTGGCTCAAAGTAAGTAAAACCAAGCTTTTCATTTCGATGATTTTATTTCTAGAGAACATGTTCAATTATAGTTATATATCTGGTGTATGCGATAGATTTAATATCATTTGATTGGTACTCATACTATTAAGAACTTTAATGTTGAAGTTGTTTTACTAGGCACACAAACATGTCGAAAGTATTATGACTGTTTATGAGCCTAATCCATCATACCTAAGAGCATTTACATTAGATTCCCAAAAAACCTTATTAACTCGATAATTGAGAAGGATGAATTAAAATATGTAAATTACACATTTTCAGTTTCCTTAATAAGAGGTGGGCCACATAAATAGCATCTCCCACCCAAATGCCAAACTCTACTTTGTATGTTCTCTCTCTTTTTTACTCTTGTTTTCCATCTTCTCTCTCCTATATTAGTGATGAGATATTATTTTATTGTTTTTATTTTTTAATGAATAGGGTGTGAAGTAAGGAACTTGAAAAAGTATGTAAATTAAAACAACTTTCCAAAATTGATAAAAATAATAAATAGAGAAGATTTTAAGGATAAATATAAGGACACTAATGAATGCTCTTAAACCGAATCAAAGTTCCTTGGCAGGATGTTATACATTTAGCTTTTTTAGCCAGAGAACCATTCTCAACTAAGTCAACCATTTTCTATAGTATTGAAAATAATCTGAAAATTGATAGTAATCAAATTAAAACGGAGAAAGTATTTATTGTGACTTGTGAGCTCTCTTTACTGAGTTTATATGAATTGATATCTAATAGGTGTAACAAGATCTTGTAGTCAAAAAAATGTCGAATGATCTAGTGGTTAGGGTGTCTTCGCGTGACTTAGAGGTTTTGGGATCGATTTTCATTGTAAGGGGCGGTGGGTGGATTTTTTTTTTTAAAGAAAAAAAGAGATCTTGTAGTCAATGAAAAACTTAAATAGGAAAGTAATACTTGAAACATTACTTGAAAAGAAAGATAAGAAAATTGAACCATGCCAAATATCTTTGGTTCCTCCTCCTCTAGACCTCTACCTCCTGTTAAAATGCTCGAGCCCAGCATAGCCATTGAACTACCTGATAATCTACCAACTCAGTTGGTTCAAACTAAGTAAAACCAAGCTTTTCATTGCGATGATGTTGAGAATTTGGGGGCCAATGTAACGGGAGAATTGTATTGGAAATAAGTGAAACTAATATTGTGTAATGTCGTCAGGGCGTGATGGAGATGGGGACAAAATTGTGGAAGAAGTTGTATCAAAGTGGGTATCACATCTGGATAATCTGGAGAAACATTATGAGTGTTTCGCAAATGGATCCATAGTGAAGAATGATGTTCAGAGCATGAAAAAGGGTGTTGAGTTTCTTCGCAAACTCTTCCTTTTGACTTTAGATGGAAATCTGGCTAAACGAATGAGGCAGTTAGCTGTCTCTGTGAAACATGATTCACTTATTATTTCTGGAGAGGAGAATGAAGATTTACAAAGAATAAGAATGACTCTTGTTGAAAACATTAGAGGATTACGATTTTTCCGTCTATTTGATCAAACAGATTCAAGGGATAAATATGGGGAAATCATTGACCTTATCCTGGAGAATATCTCTGTATTAAAGAGTAATTGGTACAACAATAGTAATGCTACTGTTGAGGGTGAGACTGTTTCTTTAGAGAAAAAGCTTGGAGAATTAAGGTTGGCGCTAACTTATTACAAACCTTTTTGTGTGTGTTTTGCACATTCGTCTCAGCTGCTCCAGGTAGATACTTCCCTGGACTCTCTTCTCAATGATGTTGTTCGTGTTATCTACTTGTTGTTCATCGACAAAATGGATAAAAAGACTATAGAAAGTCTAAATGGATTCATGCACTATGTGCAAGATATCGGGTTACGCATCTACGACGAATTCTTGAAGGTCAGAGATGTACAACTAACCTATCAAGGAAAGTTCTATATCCTCGATAACCTAATACATATATTAGCAACAAATTCAAATTTTTTGAACGAACCAAATAAGCATCTATATGAGGAACTGAATGAACTCCGAACTGTTGTGGGAGGAAGTGAGATGCTTATTTATTTTCTTGACCTTACAGAATCTGAATCTATTTGCTACCAGGCACTGCCGATTGTATCCTCAATTTATGTAGAAGAGGATGTGCACAGGAAACTAGATCACATCCTCAAATCTGTTGTTCACCAAATTAAACTGATTAAGCTTCGTTCCGCCTCCCAAGAGATTAAACTATATGACTACCCCAAAGTTGATGGTATGGGCTTCTTGAAGTTTTTCTTGGGCAATTTGAAAGAGTTACAACAACATGATAAAATTTCAGTTATATGGAGCAAAATTGAGACCCTCCACATGGACATCCAGTGTCTTGTGTCTTCCTTCAAGACATCTGACGAAAAATTTCCTAATGGAGAACTTCGGACTCATATTGTTCGATTGGCATATGAAGCAGAACATGTGATCGATCTTTATCGTGTAATTCCTGACGCACGTTGCGTTTCAACTTTGGCCAATACTATAGAAGAAGTGAAAGAAAAAAAAGAAAAAGTGCTTGCTCTTGCAGATAAAAGACCTCACGTAGAAGATGTTGCATCGACTACTTCCATCCCTACTCACGACATCCCGTTGCATGGTAATAATGTACTTGTAGGATTTCAAGAAGAGATAGTTGCTATCAAGAAGGATCTTTTAGCAGGAGAAAGTGATTTACAAGTTATCTCTATAGTGGGAATGGCTGGAGCAGGGAAGACATCTTTAGCGAAGCACTTATTCGAGGAGTGTTCGAATATTGGACACTTTGACAAGAAAGCATGGTGTACAACTTCTCAGACTTACCAAATGAAAGATTTGTTGCACACACTTTTGGCTCAAACCAATCCATCAGAAAATAGAGATATGGATGATCAAATGTTAGCTGACACATTTTGCAGAAGTTTGAAGGGACGTAGATATCTTGTGGTCATTGATGATGTATGGGACGTTTCTATTTGGAATTATTTGCATCGGTATTTTCCACATGAAAAAACAAAAAGTCGGATACTCATCACCACCAGGGATTACAATGTTGCCCCAGAAACTAAGTCCAAGGTCCATCATCTTCGTCCACTGACAATGGACGAAAGCTGGGAATTACTGCAGAAAAAGTTGACTCAACAAGAAACTAAAGAAAGTTTACCTAAATATATTGAAAGCATTGGAAAAGAGGTTGCAATGAGTTGTAAGGGATTACCACTTTCAATCGTTATAATTGGTAGTCTTCTACATCATGCATCAAGAAATGAGGAAATGTGGAATCAAATTGCCAAAGATGTGACCTCAACTATTTTAAGTGACCCTGGAGGAAAATGCAAGGTCATATTAGAGCTAAGTTACAATCATTTACCCGATAACTTGAAAGCGTGCTTCTTGTATCTTGGGGTATTTCCAGAGGATCATAAAATTTCATTTACTCGTTTGGTAAGGCTATGGGTTGCTGAAGGATTTGTGCGAGGAAGGATAGCTTCGGATGTAAGCGTGGAGGATGTGGGAAAAAGGTATGTGGATGATCTTATCAAGAGAAATTTAGTCATTCCCATCAAAGAGAAAATAGAAGGTAGAGTTGAGAGTATTCAACTCCATGATCTCTTACGTGATTTTTGCTTGAAAAAAGCAGAAGAGGAACATTTTTTTGCAATGCTGGATAGTGGAGGTACTTTTCACTCGCCTCTCTATCCTCGTAGGATGAGCATCAACGGTCATACGCAAATGAATCTGTTATCTTGTGGTTGGAACAGTGTCCGTACATTAATCTCTTTTTATAGGTCTTTTGAAATTGAATGGATCATGGAGTGCGGGAGCGTGTTGCTTCTCAATGTGTTGGACGTGGATGAACTCAGTGAATCTGCATATCGATGTGTTCATCGTTGTGTTCATTTGAGATATTTGGCGATCTGGAATCTACGTACTCGTGAAGATTTCTTGTGCGAATCACCAGTTTTCAAGTTATTGAACTTGCAAGTGCTCATCTTACATTGCAAAAACTCTTACAGTATTATAGTTCCAGACTCAATATGGGAAATGGGTAAACTGAGGCATATCGATATACGATTTTATTGTGTATTTTCTTTTTCTGATTGGAAAAAAATTGAAGACTCGACTGTCTTACTAGAGAATCTGAAGTCCTTCTCAACGGTCTTACTTGATTATCGAAGTGAAAACTGGCTTAGGAAATTTCCAAAATTAGAAAAATTGAGCTGCAAACTTTCTGATGAACGTCCATTCCGAAAGCTGGACCATTGCAATCGGCTTACTTCGCTGAAGGTTGAATCCTTTCTATCTGAGGGTAAAAAGTACAGGAGGTGTAAGTTTCACTTGCCTGCAAGTCTTAGGAAATTGAGTTTGACGAGATTCACACTCGACTCAGATGACATATCTGAAATTGGAAAATCTCTACTAAATTTGGAGGAACTCGAGCTAGTTGATTCCCTTCAAAGTTGGAGCTCGACAGATGAAGACTTCCCTAAATTGAAGATCTTACGAATAACTACATCGAGTTTCTGTGAGTGGAATGTCACGGAAGAAGCCTTTCCTAATATTGAGCAATTGTGGTTGTTTGAATGTCATTCACTTGAAGAGATCCCTCTTACTTTTGCTGATAGTCTGAATCTCCGCCTCATCTCAGTTAGATATTGCAAGCCTTCACTTTACGAGTCAGCAATGCATATTGAAAAAATACAACTTGAAGCCTCAAACACGGAGCTAAAACTCGATCTTAATAGAGATAATTGAATTTCTAGCGGTTTCGCTACCATCTATTAACCCGTCAGGCCAAAGATTCGAATCACACGTAAGAGGAGGGGCTTGTGAAGTATTGTAATGTTAACTATAACAAAGAAAGTCCATGTGAGGGAGTCATCATTACTCATTATTTTAGATTGTGCTATTTTCAATTATTTTTAATGTTACAAATCTTTTTTTTAATTTTCTTCTCTTTTTTACTCTCATTATTTAACTATTATGATTAATATGTGTTGAAATTTTTATCAAGTCCTCTAGTAACTGGGAAGGCTATCGTGTCAGAGTATCCAAGAAATACACATTGCGTAACTTAAAACTGAGGTTGGATCTTTTACGTGTTTTAAATAGCTCTTAAGAGCTTGAAAAGGTTTTTTTGTTGGCAACAAAGGGCTGCGTCGTATCATATTGAGAGTGGATCTACTAGCAAGGTATATCTTGTCTATGAGTATGTCCCTAGTGGGAGTTACAACACTCGCCTTTCTGGTAAGCTGAATCAGTGGAAACATTACAGTGTAGACATGTACACAGTATTGAGAATGTACTGGATGGTTTCTAAAAGTAACTTATCATTATTTTGCAGAGAATGATCAAGAAAATGGTGTGACGATTGGAAATCCTGACTAGTATACCTTCACTTCTTAGACGCAGGAGTTACCCTTTGATTCTTTAGCAATTGACTCAAAGCGAAAAATATTTTGTTGAATGAGCATCGGATTGCTAAATTGAGTGACTATGGCTTATGAGACTGTCAAACATGAGGTATTTGAACTATGTAAAGATCAATTACTTCAAAAACTATGTAAAGATCAATTACTTCAAAAAAATTATAATTTAATTGATTGCTGATGACATTTATCCTGATACTCGACCTCTTTAGGTCAATTCCGATGGCTTAAAATCATGGGAAGTCTGCTTAATAATGCCCTCCCTTAAAATCCTTCAATTGTTTTAGTTTCCTTAAGCGATAAAATTATAACATATGCTGGCAAATAAAGAGTCTAGAGGATGACATTTATAGCTTTGGAATGGTATTGCTGGACTCAATTGCGTGTCAATCCATTTCTGCAAGAACATATTCCTTTCTGATAGATCAAATGGTATTCATTCAGACATGTTACATACCGAATATAACCGACATACGTTTCCCCACTCACGTACTGTTTTATCGGAGCTTAAATCTATAGGTGAGCAGCTTCTAACATCTAGAATTCACATCAATAATTGACTGTGCTGCTAAGTCTAACCTTAACTAGAATTTGATTTTTTAAGACATGTATATGCTAATTGGCAGAATTTACTGATTTGGTACGATGAAATCCTTCTATTCTCCTTGATAGTAATTATTAAGTGTGGCATATAAATGTTTTGTGATGTGTATATATTCTGTCTACACTGTCGCAGGAAGTGGCGCTGAACACATTAATGGAATTCTTAAAAGTCATCAATCGGGGGAAGTTGCACTCTGCTATATATTACAAGCTTCTCCACGTTGTTGTAAGCTTCAGGTTTCATGTCTTTCTGACTACAAACTTACTGCTCTGGTTCCCCCTCGCATTATACTGCTCTGGTTCCCCCTCACATTATATAAGTTTACTCTTCGTTGACTGCGAGTGACATTTTATCAGATGTCCTTTAATCCAAATACATCGACGTTTGGTATGATTTTTTCCCTCTTTTCTTTGTCATATTTTGAGCAATATTAATCCTCCCATAACTTAAGTTTCTTATTTGCCACGCTGTTTTAAATAGTCTCTTCCCTTTTTCGTGTTTGCGTTTTTCTACTCTATAACTGTTATATAGGGTTGCAGCCCTCGTGTTGATTAGTTTCTTTATTGTTTATTATAAATGTCCATTACTTATTAAAACCATTTGTTCCCTGCATATAATTAAGACCTTCACTCCCTGCAAAAAACTCGCTCATATATAATTTCGTAATGATACTTTTCAGTTTAATATTAGATACAGTAACTTTTTGTGTGTATGTGTGCGTGTGTTCCGTTAAGGTTCTCGTTAGGCTTCCTCGGGACATCATTCGACATCTGCGTCAATTTCAGTTCTATTCCTTTGGTGACAGGCCTAGTTTTACATCTAGTGGAGATATCAGAGACAGGGCAGGGGTTGATCACTTCGACTATGAGCAAAAGTGATCCTAGAGAAACTAAAACAAGTTTTGAAAACATTTTATTCCTCCACAACGACCACTTTGTTTTCTGATGCTGAATTTCCTTGTTGGACAAATGTCCCGATGAAGGCGCAACAAAAGGCACAAAAGAACATGACGCCTAAACAACAAAAGGCTCGCGAAAAATACTAAAGGTTCGTATTTGAAAAGATACAAATAGTTCAGGTTCCTAAATGAAATAAAGCTTTATCAGCATTCAATAATAACTTTATATTCAAAAGTAGGTGTTCCAAAAGATGGTATGCCTTGTGATTATCACCCTTGACTACTATACACACCATTATAGTTTTTGATTATGAGTGAAATTGTTATTTTATCCTTAAATGAAATTTTTTTAATAACTATGCTTATAAATAATGAAGCATAATAGTATTTTCATTTTTGTAAAAAAAAAATTGTATTGTAATCTGTACAAATGTGTAACAATGTGTAACAACTGAGGTTTATAAAGGAGAGTAGTCAAATTGCAACGTCCAAATTTTGACTTTACATAAGATTGTAATAATACTATAAAAGTCAAAGATTTGTTTGACTTTTGAGCTTCAAGTAGGCTACTTGCAGCCGTCTCTCACTGCCATTAATATCACAAAATTTATTGATCGATATTTATGGTCCATAAAAGAAAGTATATCTTCAGGAAATCAAAAAATCTTCATTGTCAAACAATATAAGCAAAAAACATCTCATTTGATAATTGATCCTTCATGGACAACGCTCAAGAACTTGTACAACATAGAAGAGGTTAGTTCTTGACTTTTTCTCATTTTTGTTTCCTTCAAATAGAGTGATATTACCAAAATCAAGTCGCTCGACGTAATTGATAAAAAATTAGAGTACCAAGTCTGGGAGGGGTGGAGATCGTTAGAATAACGATTTTATCTGTTTCTTTTATAATACCAAAACCAATGTAACAAAACTTGGGTGTTCATTATCTTGCAGGAAATGAGACATCAAATGGAGACACAACACCAAATGATGCAATTACAAAGACAACCAAGAACTACACCAAATGGTTTAGAGTATTCTCGTACATAGTTTTCATTCTTGCAGGCCAATCATCTGCAACCCTTTTAGGAAAACTATACTATGATAAAGGAGGAAACAGCAAATGGATGGCTACATTTGTTCAATCTGCAGGTTTCCCTATCTTACTCCCCCTCATGTTTTTCTTCCAAATACCCAAAAAACCATCTTCGGTCGAGGCTGTTAGTGTGACGGTTTCACCCAATCTTTTTCTGCTCTACCTCTTTTTTGGAATTATTCTAACAGGTGATAATCTCATGTACTCATATGGGCTTTTATATCTCCCTGTTTCAACATATTCCCTCCTCTGTGCAACTCAACTAGCCTTCAATGCCCTTTTCTCCTTTTTCCTAAATTCCCAAAAATTCACTGCTTTAATCTCCAATTCATTAGTCCTTTTAACAATCTCAGCTTCACTTCTAGCTGTCCATTCAGAGTCAGATGGCACAGGGGAAATTTCGAGAGGCAAATATGCAATTGGGTTCCTCTGTACTATTGGTGCATCAGCTACATATTCATTATACCTGTCTTTACTGGAAGTTTCTTTCAAGAAAGTTATAAAAATGGAAACTTTTCGAGTTGTTTTGGACATGCAAATATACCCTTCTTTTGTAGCCTCTTGTGGATGTGTTGTGGGGCTTTTTGCAAGTAAAGAATGGGAAAGTTTGGGGGCAGAAATGGAAGAATATAAATTAGGGGGTGTTTCTTATATTATGACTTTGGTTTGGACTGCAATTTCTTGGCAAGTTGCTTCAGTTGGGTTGTTGGGGTTGATTTTTGAAGTGTCCTCTTTGTTTACTAATGTGATTGGGACATTGGGGTTGCCAGCTGTACCAGTACTTTCTGTGATATTTTTCAATGATAAAATGGATGGGATTAAGGTGATTGCATTGTTGCTTGCTATATGGGGCTTTCTTTCATATATCTATCAACATTATCTTGATGATCTCAAATCTAAAAAGGCAAGTTCTAGGAGCAATGGTGATGAAATTTTAGTTTCAAGTGTCCAACTTTGTTAATAAAAAAGGTTTTTGCAAGTGATCG
This sequence comes from Echium plantagineum, assembly GCA_003412495.2. NCBI lineage: Eukaryota > Viridiplantae > Streptophyta > Magnoliopsida > Boraginales > Boraginaceae > Echium > Echium plantagineum. The sequence goes on along the minus strand of CM016566.1, from coordinate 26,810,450 downwards.
GAAAATCTTCATCGTTAGAATATGTAGTTTATTCAGATTTTGATACATGTGTTACTTATTTCTTTTATGAATTATTTTGTAGTTCAATATTTGTATTGACATTTATTAAAGTGTACATTAAGGGAAAATGGAGGCATTACTATAGAATTAATTGTCAATTTGGTCCCACATAGCGAGAGATAATTGCACCTTAGTCTCATATAATTACATTGTTGCAGATTATAGATCATTGCACTTTAGTCTCAATATAGTTATATTATTGTAGATTATAGATAATTGCACCTTATCTCATATAGTTACGTTATTGCAGATTAGTCTTTAAAAGTGACACAAGTGTTGCGATATAGTCCTCGAAAGTGACAAGTGTTGCAGTATGATCCCCAAAAAATAGGGACTAATGTGCAACGATGGGTGCTTTCGGGGATTATAGCAACGACCGGTGCCTTCGAGGACCATATCGCAATACTTGTGCCATTTTTAAATACTAATTTGTAACAGTATCACTATTTAAAATCAAAGTACAATTTGATTTTAGATCAAGTCGACAATTATCTCGATTAGTATAATATAAATGTGTCCACCAAAATTGGCCCAATTTGTACTAAAGTGCCACGTTCCAATTAAGTTGCCACGTCTAGGCCACAATTAAAAAACGTGGCATCTTTACATATTGCAATCTTTAAATGGATCATCTCAATCTTGTCCGAATTAGTAGTATAAAATGAATATTGCAAGAAAAGATGATAATAGTTTCAGTAAGAACAAAATCTACAAGGAAAAATGTCAGGTGCTCAAGGTGCTCAGCCGAAGGAATCATTTACTGCAACAACATATGAATCAGTAGAAGGTGGTCAAAACAAAACAAAGCTAGACATTCACTCAAAGGAAGATGAAGGTGGAATTCAGATTGACAAAATCCAAGACAAGGTTAAGGATGCTGCTGGGAAAGGCGGTCCCGTCTTCGGCTCCGGCGAGGATGATGATGATGATCAAGGGCAACAGAAACGGGACTTGGGTGTTACAGGAACTGCTTAATTAGATGCAATATATCTATGTATGTGTGTTACAATTGGTTTGTGTTAATAAATACACGAATGTTCGGTTTAGCTAGAGTTTGTCCGGTTTAACTGGAGTTTGAATCATATGTAACACTTTTTGGCCCATATAATATTTATATGGCGACTATAATGGAAGGAATATCAATATCAATTCAGTACCATTTTTTATAGGAGATTATCTATCTCGACATATATATTTTATGCCACATCAACTTTTTCTTCTTTTACATCATCGAATATCTTAATATGTTGTTGAGAGATAATTGCTAAAGATGTGCATTTTAGTTAGTCGCTCTTTTCGTAACGAAGTTAATGCCTTAATTCAATTAAGAGATTAAAGTGCACTTTTATCATAAACTATTCGAGCAAATTGCTGAAATAGTTTTCGAAAGTGGGTTCAGGTTGCCTTTTGATCCCCGAAAGTACAAAAGTTGCAAATCAGTTCACGATATTGGCGAAAAGTTGCAGATTGGTCCAAAATTTAACGGCGATGTTAAATATTAACGGCCCAAGCGCCTCGTGAGTTACATGTGTTGTTAATAAGTTAAAACGATAATAATAAAATTAGCTTAGGAGCGAACTACAATCGCCATTGGGGCGTTAAAAATTAACACCTTAACTAAATTTTGGACCAATCAGCAAGCATTGGTCAATATTGTGGATTAAGTTGTAATTTTTGTACTTTCGATGACGAAAAAGCAACCTGAACCCACTTTCGAAGACCACTTCAGCAATTTACTCGAAATTATTCATTTTTGTCATTCATCCGCATACATAAACTACTACTACATATTATTGTAATAAAAAAAATATCATGTCCAAATTAAACATGTCCAATCTCAAAATAATTATAGCTATTGAGCCTCTCCCCATATCTGCACTTGCCCCTCATTGTCCTTAATTGTGAAAGGTTTATCAAGTAAGGCAAGACTTTCTTGATATAATGAACATGAAGGAAGACTCCACCATTTGGTCTTAATATTGCGAACATACTTAACGTTATCTTCATCAAGAAAAGTTACAATAAATCCTCGCTCGCGCTTACTCCCAGAGTATCGAGTCGAAAACCATATAACTTGTCCATTCTCGTTAAAACCAACTGGTTCCATTGATATGTCAAAAACATTAACTTGCAATAGCTTCCAAGATTCAACCACACCTCTTCCATATCCGAAACGTCCCCTCGTTGTATACGTATACGGTTTTTGCGATTAAGAACAACGATTCATCGAATTCAAATAAGTACACAAGATCGTTCATAAGATAAGCTCCCACTTGCGATGGTAGGCGAATGGTGTCAAACACTTCATTATGTATATCAAACGACAATATCTTCATCTCCGCTTTATTCTCTCTATCTCTATCGTCGTATCCAATCCAATAGGAAACACCATTTACATGAGCTTGAATGCTATGACTTTGCATCGGACGTATAGGAACTGTAGCGGTTATATCTTCCCAAACACCCGTACTCAACCTAAATATCTCAATTGATCTCGGTTTCGATCGCACATATTGTTTTACTCGTAGTACTTTATAATCATTATTCACATGATCATAGACGAAACCAAATACATACATAAACGTGCCTCGAATCTGATTGCGGAAGATAAAGATACCTCTGAATGATGAGTGGATTATAAAGAACGAGTCTATCCTTCTTAACAAGACAAAACAAACCATTACAATAACCAAACATACGGAAAGCGAAGCGAGGCATTGTTATCTTCGATCTAGCAGATTTTTGAAACTTGTTATTATAGTGATGAGAGTAGATTTGACAATAATGATTAGGTCCGAACAAACTCACACAGTATGCCCATAAACCAAGAAACGAGGTCCAAGTGATCGGATGATATTGAGATGTAAATTGACAAATCTAGTGCTTCTTATGAGATTGTACCAATTTTTGCACACTATATATTATCGTTCGTCGTAATAACGACTTTATCGGTAGCCTTATCAGAATTTGTTCCACCAGTTCTTCAGGTAGAAAACGTGAAGTCTTTGTTTTCTTCTTCATCTTTTCTTACAATAAAATTCGCAAATTGGAAGATTGACTTTTTGTTCAATTTACAGCAATGAGAAGCACATGATATATGTTCATAGATGTTAGGGTTTAGGCGGAGTCTCGGCCGGCACATAAGTAAAGAGAAATTGGCTGAACTAGCACTTTTGAGAGAAAAAATTAACTTGGAGCACCTTACCCACCTCGCAGTGTCCCGCCTCCCCCCGAATGGTCGGCTGAGATCTTGCTTCAATAGACTAAGGTCGTTGCCACGATATTGTTCTATGGAAGCGGGCGGATAGTTTCGAAGTTCGGCCCGGTTTTTTTGGTGTACAATTTTTAGCAAAATGACACAAAAGGGGGATGAATTGACAAAAATACCCCCCTTATAAACTTAATGTATTTTTAGTTTTTTTTTCGATTTTTTCCTGGTCTTTTTTTTGTTTTTTTGTAATTTTTTTTTTCAAAATCTTTTCAACTTTTTTTTCGGTTTCTTTTTTTCAATTTTTTTCTTTTTCTTTTTCTTTTCGATTTCTTTTTTTCGATTTTTCGATTGATTTTTTCGATATTTCTTTTTTCGATTTTTCGATTGATTTTTTCGATATTTCTTTTTTTTGATTTTTTCGATTTCTTTTTTCGATTTTTTCTTTTTTCGATTTTTTCTTTTTCGATTTCTTTTTCTTTTTGATTTCAATTTTTTTTTCTTTTTCGATTTCTTTTTCTTTTCAATTTCAATTTTTTTCAAATTTTTTTTTCTTTTTCTTTTTCTTTTCGATTTCTTTTTCTTTTTCTTTTTTCGATTTTTCTTTTTTCGAAAAAAAGAAATCGAAAAAAAAACTGAAAAAGTCGAAAAAGAAAAAATCGAAAAAAGAAATCGAAAAAATCGAAAAAAGAAATATCGAAAAAATCAATCGAAAAATCAATAAAAGAAATCTAAAAGAAAAAGAAAAAGAAAAATCGAAAAAAGAAATCGAAAAGAAAAAGAAAAAGAAAAAAAAATTGAAAAAAAGAAACCGAAAAAAAAGTTGAAAAGATTTTGAAAAAAAAATTACAAAAAAAACAAAAAAAAAATCAAAAAGAAATTGAAAAAAAACCAGGGAAAAATCGAAAAAAAAACTGAATAAAACAGTAAGTTTATAAGGGGGTATTTTTGTCAATTCATCCCCTTTTGTGCCATTTTGCTAAGATTTATAAAAAGGTGCTCCAAGTTAATTTTCTTCTTTCATAGGTGCCATTTAACCCAAATTTTCCATAAGTAAATATATGACTCCAAGAGGAAAAATAATAGTGTCCTTATTAGAGCGGTGGAACTAATTTCCTTATGGTGTGTTTGTTTTGGGGAGAATAAGAGGGAATTGAGGGGAATCCGTCCCTAAATGATTGTCACATTTTGACTTTTCATGGTCAACAAAACAAGAATTGAAACGTAAATATCTCTTATTCTACATGCGAAAAAATTATAAAAATTTGATTTTTGAAAAATATATATTGAGACGAATCTAACAAGATCCCACAAGACTTTATTATTTCTTATCGTTTGATGAGAATTTATGAACAAATTTTATAATGTTTGACTACCAAAAGTCAAAATGTGACAATCTTTTAGGGACGGAGGGAGTAATTTTTGTGTTTGAGTACGAAATTGATTTTTAGATAGGAGAATTTATTACTAATGATTATTCCCAAATTTTTTCCCCTCCAAATCGGAGGAGAATTGAGAAGAATCACATATTTAGTTATATTTTTCTTCATTTTTCCTGATTCATCTAGTTTATAACTATGGTACCTAAATACCAATAAAATATATTATTATTGATTCCCATTAATTCCCTTCCCCTAGGATAATTTTTTTTTAAGTTTTCCTCCCTCTGATTCACCCAATCCAAGTTAAATTCATTAAGTACTTAAAATTAACTAATGCAGTACTTATTTTATTAAGTCTATTTGTTAACAAACAAAATTAAGTACTTAATAAATTCAGATCTGAATGAAATCTTCAACAAAATTTAAGTCAAAATTTGCTACTTATTTTTCTCCTCTTAATGACTGAATCCCACAATTCTCTCAAAAAATCAATTTGCCCAAATCTAACCATAGAGATTACACGTTTCTTTTCTCTTCAACACTCCTTCTCCAAATTATCTACTTCAATTGATGATAAAATTTCTGTCAAATGGATTAATAATATTTTCTTTTTCTCTATTCAATTTATTTTTGATGTTATTTATTTTCAATGTAATTCTCTATTTTAGTTATGATAATATTATCTTATGGTTAAAACTGAATTCTTAGTTATTTTTTTGCATCTTTTTGTTACTATTATTGTTAAAATATTATTTTCATATTGATTTTGGTACAGATTTTGCTTATTAGTTGCGATTGTGATTGTTGATAATGATTTATATTGGCAATGGTTGTGATTGGTGAACAGTCCAATTACTGTACATCTTGATATAATGTGTGTATGAAAAAGTGACGATGAGGTAGTCGATACATATATATGACTAATAGTCATAATTTTTTGTCTGTTAGACCCTGTTTATGTTATATTTTACTTTTTGGATTTTATAACTTTTAATTAAATATTTTATATTTATTTACCTACATTAATTATCTTCTTTATAATTTTTATAATTTATTGAATGACATTAATTATTTTGTCTAATTTTAATATTTATTGAATCATATTATTATATTTATACTATTTATAATTTAGATTATAATATTTAATAATTTGGAACCCACTCAACCAACTCCTTCTAGAGTCACCACCGTATGGGGTCAAACAACAAAAATCAGAAACTTTAACAACCATTCACCGGATATAACTAATGGGAGTACCATATTTCGTGACAATGAAAGTCGTCGAAACATAAACAAGCAAAAACTAAAAATATGAAAATCAAAATAATATAACAAGCAGTTTAATAAACCTTTATCAATATAAACAAAAACCAAAACTATAAGAACAAGATGTACGAAAACTACACCGACCAATATAAACGATAAAGAAATGAGCGAGCATGCAAACAAAAAAATGCGTAAAAGACGATCATTTAAACATTATAAACATAGACAAATAAACATGAATAATATAACTAGAAGAAAAAATGGATAAAGTTACGAACCCAACAATTTTTTTGTAGAAACTAACGTCTTACCAATAAGAAAGACAGAGCAATTCTAATGAACTTGGATGTAACAAACTGCGCGAAAAAGCTATTTATAAAGATAAAACAGACAACATCAACGGTAGAGATAGCACCTGAACTTCCAACCCTCACGATGGTACACCTCGCATTCAGAATAAATGATTACTATATTTTTTTAACATAATAGGATGTACGATTAAAGAAGACAACAACCACCTATAATGAAAGCATGGTTCAGATGAAACAAAAAATTTAAAATAGGCAAATGAAGGGCTAGGTCGCAATCCCCTCACATATAAGAAATCGTGTAGGAGATATGAATTGTGAGGGCTAAGGATGTGCATTGGCCGGGTTTTTCGGGTTTGCACCCGCCCGCAAACGAGCGGGTTTTGGTACGGGTTTGCACCCGTGGGTTTTTTTTATTTTCGGGTTTTTCGGTTTTTCCGGGCGGGTTTTCGGGTTTTTCGGGTTTACTTTTATAACTTAATGTAATACGGAGTTAAGATAACTTTACTCATCATTCAGAGGCCTTTCTTGATCTTACAACCTCTTTTTCTGTTCATTTCAGTATGGAGTAATATTATTCAGTAATAAACAAGGTAGTTAAAATTCAACTTTCTTGAGGCCTAAGATTCACAGTACTCAGAATAGTCTAGTCTTAAGGCATGTCCAAATTTTTATTGATTTACTCAAAGGCCATGATTCGGATATGCTACAAGTGCAACCGATCGAAAAACTGATACTGCTAAGTATTCATTGCAAAACTTCAAAATATCAAATTAAAGTCAACAAGCATTACTAAATCTAAATCCAAATCCAACAAAACTCGAATAAAGTCGAGCTTTTAATTTAGTAAAACATGAGGACTTGCAGATTTCGTCCTTCCTCTCCTGATTTCAGACTCTGTTAACAAAGAAAATTAACAAATTAAAACATATAATTTATGATAAATGAAAACTTCAAATTAACTAACATATATATATATTACCTTCTTCAGCTAAACTCAAATCTATTTTTTCTCCCAAAATCACTCCTTAATCTTTTATCACTACCAGAATCAGCCATGACTATCGCGAACTACCTACATAAATATATACAACTAAAGTGCAATCAAAGATATCCTCCAAAATAGAAGTAAAGTTGCAGTTAACAAATGAAAACTAGGAAAAGGAACTGGCATGAGACATCCTCTAACAGCAGGGCTAGCTGATAGTTCCATAAAAAAATTGTCTTAGCAGGTGATGAAAAGCCTTTCTGGTACACCTTTTCTATTTTAGTTTGACAAATGAAATTATATTACTATACCCAACATTTGATTCTATTTGTCATATATCCTCCATTATCTACAACTTACAAACACTCCAAACTTCAGTGGATGAATTACAAATACACACCGAAACAGTAGTAATACTTCCTCCATATCATTTTAATGTCGTTACTACATTATGGTACTTGTCCCAATGCCTCTAAACAAACACTACTACACATATAACTAGAAGCCACAGTTAAAACCCATCAACTGAAACCAATAAACTGTTTTAGGCAATTTAGCGAACACTTGAGGGGTGGTATATTATTTATCATTTAAGCTTAATTACATTTAATTCAAGCAACACGAAAATATATAAAATGTAAATGATGATGAAACAGCAGACCCAAGCAATGGTAAAACCCATAATCGAAGCAACCTTAAACTTAATTTCTCATTGACGATAATGAAAATGATAAAGGAAATGCTTACCGTATTCGTTCTTGCTCTGGATGCTGCTACCGAAATATGATGACGAAGGAACAATGAATCGGGTTTAATTTGTGAGAAATTAATATCAAGAATGGGGAAGAAACCCGCGGGTGAGATTGTGAGAATGGAAACAGTATATGAATAGTATTGTTTTTTAGAACAATAAAAACCCGCGGGTGCAGGTTTAATAGCAAAAACCGCTTATTTTTCAAAATACCCAACCCGCGGGTTTTAGGTATTTCACATTACTAAAAAAACCTGCCCAAAACCCACCCGCCATCAGTCGGGTTGGGCGGGTTTTCGGGTTTCTGCTCATCCTTAGTGAGGGCCCATACAAATACGTCATGGGAAAAACAATCCTCCGAATAAATTACAAATTACGCAATTTGCCACGTATTCACTATTGTGCGCACACTAAACGGCGGATTTAGACCACGAATCAGGTCATTTAGCCCATTTGCCCACAGACGCAAAAACGGCAGAAGCGAAAACGTCTGATGAATGTGCACAAGTTAGAAGAGGTCGTTTTATTATAAAGATAATTTACTATAGTTAGCAATTATTATTAACCTAATAATAGGTATTATTATTCATTAGTTCTATTTATATATCTCAATATTCTAATATTTTCTATTATGTAATAAAATATTATACTCCTATTTGATATTGATTTTGAGTTAGTTGCTTTAACGTTTATATTAAAATGTTTGACTTTTCTTATAATAAAGGATTCTTGTTATTTATTTATTATTGAGTGTTAACATATATTACTAACCCAAAATTTATAAATCTAAATACATATTTATCTATCATTAACTCTTTTTTCTTTCATTAATGACACAATATGATAAGAAATTTAAATATAACAACGAAGACATATACCAAAATAAAAGGCTTCATCTGCTCTATAAAATTATCATCTTCAATTAAAGGTGGACAAGATTTTTTCTTTAGGTTTTTTCTAGAGATTTTTCTCTCTAGAGTTTTTTCTCTAGTTTTATACTAGAATTTTTTCTAAAAATCAAATCATTCAATCATATAATCCATCCTTTGTGGGTAGTGACGTTGGAATTTTGATTTTTCATCCATTTATTGATTTTTGCCATACATTTATATTCAATCTCAACCTAATCTGATTCAGATATGGTTTTCTTGACAAGTTTTTGTCAATCACATATTAAATTACTTGTTGATAGTTACATTGGAATTTTGATCGCATCTTGAATCTCAACCTAATCCGATTCAGATCTGGTCTTTCCGTGATCTTCACACTTCTCAAAACAGGTTATTTTGTTCAAGTTTTCATTATGTCAAGTATGAGTGTCCTTGTATGGAAACTGTCGGGGGTTGGGCATTCCGGAACAGTTCGTTCATTAGTCGGTTTAGTGATATCAAAAAAGCCAAAACTGGTGTTCCCGATGGAGACCAAACTTCAAAATTCTGAATTCGAGTCAGTTAAAAATAAACTCAAATTTCCACAAGCTTTAATAGTTGATTCAATTGGTAGGAAAGGAGGACTAGCACTGTTGTGCAGCGAGATTTGGAGGTGGATATCATATCATTTTCTACTCATCATATTGAAGCAATTATCAAGGAGGGAAGTTTGGAACCTTGGCGTCTTATTTGTTTTTATGGGCATCATGAAGTGTGTAAAAGAAAATTGTCTTGGTCTCTTATGAGATATCTAGCTTTTTCTTCTGTATTACCGACAAATTTTATAGGTGATTTTAATGAAGTGTTATTTCAGCATGAGCATGTCTCCCAACCGCGTCCTCGATCACGTTGTCAAATGGAGAAATTCAGACAAGCAGTTAAAGATTGTGAGATTTTTGATATTGATTTTTGTGGATATCCGTTTACATGGTGTAATAACCATACTTCACCGCACTCTACCAGAGCTAGCTTACATAGGAGTCTTGCTAGCAAAGATTGGCAAAAGTTATTCCCACATGCAACACTTAATCATATATCCAGTAACAACTCAGATCATCTAGCCTTACTATTATGTTTTGGGGACCGTTCAAATCGGTGCAAGAGGGGCAAGCCGCGGTTTAGATTCGAGAACAGCTGGTGCTTATATGCAGAAACTACGAAGGTTGTGGAGGATGCATGGGGTAAAGTAAGGCTGAAGGATCCGGGACAAAGATTGTTTACCTGCATTCAGAATAGCCGTTAGGGCTCTTAGATTGGAAGAGGAAGGCGCTGGGGAACGTTCCCGAGCAGATTGCATTAAAATAAGAGAAGCTGGATTCTCTTAACAGGGGCACCATCACAAATGCCACCAAATGTCAAACCATTTCTCTATATTTGGAGATAGATAAATTGAAACATATGAATGATCGCTATTGGAAGCAGAGATTTAGAGTGGAGTGGCGTTTAAAAGGGGATCAGAATACATCATGCTTCCACGCACTCTCAACCCAAAAAAGTAGGAGTAACCTTATAAAGGTCCTCCAAGATGAAAATGGTGTGGAACAACATGATGAACAGGTACTCAGGAGCATTGTCTCCAAATTCTATAAAGGTTTGTTTTCTTCTCAGTCACAAACAGATAATCTACAGTTGGAAAACTTAAATACTAAGCAGCTCTCGTCTGTCCAGAGGAGAGCACTTGAGTATGAGTTTACACAAACTGAGATAAAAAAGGTTTTCTTTTCTTTTCTTTAAATGGCAATAAGACTCCAGGACCCGACGGGATGTCAGGACAATTTTTCAAGCACTACTAGGAAGTAGTTGGGACAGACTTGGGTATGATGGTTCTCAATTACCTAAATAATGGAGTGCTTCTACGGAAATTCAATTTCACTTTAATTACACTCATACCCAAGACCCCAATCCCAGTTCTATGTCCCAATTTGGGCCAATTGTGTTGTGTAACACCGTAGCTAAAGTTATTTTTAAGGTGTTATCAACTAGGCTTAAGAATGTATTACCCACTATTATCTCAGAAACCAGAGTGCTTTTGTTCCAAAAAGGCTCATCACAGATAATGTATTGTTGTCATATGAAATACATCATCTCATAAGACAGAAGAAAACGGGCAAGAATGGATATATGTCGATAAAAATTGATATGCAAAAGGTAGTGGAATGGGGTTTCCTCAAGGCTATGTTAACCCAATTGAGTTTTAGTCATAAATGGATTAATTAAATCATGGATTATGTGGAGTCAGTGTCGTATGCAGTTCTTGTTAATGGGGAACAATCAGAATTTTTTAGACCGGGACGTGGTTTAAGACAAGGGGATCCAATCTCTCCTTACTTGTTTTTAATTGTTACAGAGGGCCTTATAGCCCTTCTTAACAATGCATGTGTGGCAGGGGATCTAAAAGACATAAATTTGGGGCAACCTTCGACAACCTTTTCTCACTTGATGTTTGCAGATGACACTCTACTATTGGGAGAAGCTTCAGAAAGGGAAGCACATGTTATCAAGTCCATTCTCAACTAGTATGAGCTATGGTCAGGGCAGCTGGTTAGTACCCAGAAATCTGCCACCCAGTTTAGTCCAAATGTTCCAAGAACAACCTGGAACACAATCTGCGGGATTCTACCAATGCTTGAAGTTGACCAGCATGGTCTATACCTGGGCTAACCTATCGCCCTTGGCACCTTGAAGAAGGAGTTTTTTTACTCTATCATTGCTAAGGTGCGAAATCAGGTGGAGTCGTGGCAAGCCAGACTCCTATCAAAAGCAGGTAAAGAGGTTCTCATTAAATCCGTATTACAAGCTATTCCCCCCCTATCCTATGCATTGTTTTTTGTTGCCTAAACATGTGTGCAACAAAATCAACACTATTCTTACTAGTGGGGTAGTACTGGAAATAAGAAGAGTATACATTGGGTTTCATGGGCTAAACTTTGTCAACCAAAAGCACAAGGGGGACTTGGATTCAGATATCTTCACATTTAATCTGGTTTTACTAAGCAAACAAGTGTGGAGTCTTATATCAGAGTCTCACAATCAGTTGGAAAGGGTTCTCAAGACACGATACTTTCTGGACACCAATTTCTGGAATGCTTAAATTGAAAAGACTTCAAGCTTCACCTGGAAAAGTATTATCATAGTGAGGGACAAAATGAAGAACTTAATAGACTGGCAGATTGGCAATGGTGAACAAATCAATCTATGGGAACATAAGTGGGTACCGTATTCCTGGTCCAGACAACCATATATTTTACCTCCACCAAACACATCAGGTCGGACAATATCAGAATTAAAGACCATCAAATTGGGATCTGGGACATCAGTAAGTTAAAAGCAACATTTTGGGACGTTGATATGGTGGAAATCTTAAAAATACCCCTTTAGAGCCTAGATCTGGTAGACAAACCAGTCTAAAAGCTTCACCCTAAGGGGATTTTCACTGTGAGTACAGCTTATCATGCATACAGAGATGATTCATATAAGGGGAACAATGATCGAATATCAAGGAAACTACTGAAAAGTTTTATAACAAAATTTGGCAAATAAGGCTTCCAGGAAAGATAAAACACTTCTTATGGAGGGTAATCAACAACTCCTTACCAACATCAGATAATCTCATGAAGAAGAAACTTCAAGTGGGCAAAACTTGTCGATTATGCAATATGGAAGTCGATCAGGTCATGCATGTGTTTCATCGATGGACATATACACAACAAATTTGCAAAAAGCTAAACATCATACCTTATGTTCCAGACACAAAGGAATTCAGAGACTTACTGGATTTTCGATGGAGTACTTTACCAGATTTCAAGGTACGAAAATAGATTGTGAGCTTATGGCAAATATGACATCAAAGAAATCGTATAACATTTGGTGATGAAGCCCAATGGCCAAAAACAGTTTCGAGATTTTCAGAGACGTTTCTGATTTCTCATAATAAGACAGCAGATGAATGGAAGGAGCTTCAAATTATGAGCTCAGGTGTTGCTTTTATAGAGAAAATAAATGGTTAGGGTATCTTTTACATAAGGGCCTATATCAGACCTTTATTGGACTTTGTCTTTGTCCGACTTTGTTAGGGGCATATGGTCTACTTTATAGTTTTGGATGGAAGACCAAATTCTTCATTTTATTTGTAATTATTTTTAATTTCTTTAATAAAAATTTATCGCTTGGTATCAAAAAGAAAGAAAAATAAATATTTCGTCAAATTCACGTAACTGATGAAACCGATAACCGAAATAAAAATCCTATAAAGTAAAACCAAAACTGGCAAACCATGAAATAATCTTACACGATTAAGTTGGAGGATTATTGTGCGAATTTGAACTTATTGGCTTGGTTTTGTCGCACAAAATCTCATCTGTATCAAGTCGTACTTGTACCGACTGTTGTTATTATTACAAGACCAAGTTTGATTCTGCAAACCACCGACGGAATCTACAACACTCCAACCCCCTCCCTCCCCCCCTCCTCCTACTCCGCCGCAATTTACTGTCACTTGAAAGTTGAAATCCTATAAAACAATTCGAATTAAAGAAAGAATCTTTTGCTTTACCTTAAACATCACAACTTTCAACTTGATATTGATAGTTTACATTGACTACACTTCATTGAAGTGAGAAGCCTCTCAAAATCAACTACTTTTGGGCAGATCTTCTTATTACAATATCAATTCTCGACGCCCTTTTAAGCTCTCGTTTATTTGGTACTTTCTCTTGATTTTACAATGCAATGATCCAATGGTTAGTTGGGGTTTCCTAGTTTTTAACTTAATAGTGAATTTATTATTTCTTTTTTAGTGGTTTTATTTGAAGTTGTTTAAGACTGGTCCAGGTTCTGGAGAATGGCATTCTTGTGTTGTGTGTTTGCTGGGTTTTGTTTAAAAATCGAGTCTTTATGAGTTTCGGTTGAGGTTTGATTTGTTTTTTGTAAGACCATTAGAAGGTCTATGTAGATCAGTCTGAATTGTGCCCTCTATGATAGGCACGGTGTAATTATCGTGCAGTTGGATAATGCGTTTAGATCATTTGCTTGTAGATCAGTCTGAATTGTGCCCTCTATGATAGGCACGGTGTAACTATCGTGCACTTGGATAATGCTTTTAGATCATTTGCTTGTAGATAAGTCTAAATTGCGCCCTTCAGTTAAATGTACATGGTATGTCATTTACGATAGCAATAATAACATGCCCCAATGCCTGTAAATAGGGCCCTGGGTTATCAGGGTAAAGGGGCGTAGGAGTGTAAGCAGCCTTACCTCTGTGATGACAGAGAGGCTGTTTCCGAGTTGACGTAACATGAAAGTGCAACGACTATTATATACTTCACAGTATATAAGAAGTGTAATGAGCCATTTTGATGAAACTTTTATGGAGATTTAGTATCTCATGAACAGATAAATTCTCTGGAGACATCACTTGAATACAATTTTATCGGAAAATTAATTAGGATATTCTAAATGAGGGCCACACCATTCAAGTATTAGGAGTCTAGAACGGTTTACATGAGTGAAGTTTGATATCCACATGAATACCTTATCGTTGATATAAAAGTTGTTAAGAAATGTTTATATGTGTTAATTTGGGTAACCAAACATCTATAGTTTGTGTTCTAGATGGTGCAGTGAAAATATGTAAAGATTTAGCAAACTGTGTTGTATTGCAAAAACAGAAAATCATCGATGGAAAATATCTTAGGGTTATGATCTTGAAGTACCTCACCATGATGAATACTGTTTTCCTTCCAGCGTGCTCATATATTTTCTAACTGTTCTTACCAGCAGAGAGGTTTGTATACTGGGTGCAATTCTAACACAAGATGGCTTCAAAAAATCACCCTCCTGGCATCCGAGTGCGACGCCCTTTGTCCATATTTGCAGTACTCGGTCTGTGCTGTTTGTTTTACTTCCTTGGAACATGGCAGAGTAGTGGTTATGGAAGGGGAACTAAGTTAGCAGAAGTCGTAACAGATAAAGCTGAGTGTAAAACATTCACTAACTCTGAAAATGTGGACAACTTGGAATTCGAACCACAGCACAAGTATATTTCAAACTCTGACTCTGCTGAGCCGGAAGCCAAAGTCTTCAAGCCATGTGATGCAAAATTTTCTGATTACACACCTTGCCAGGAACAGGACCGAGCAATGACCTTCCCTAGGGAAAATATGATATACAGAGAGAGGCATTGTCCTCCAGATGGAGAGAAGCTGAAGTGTCTCATTCCAGCACCAAATGGATACACAGCCCCATTTCCTTGGCCGAAAGGTCGTGACTACGTTCATTATGCTAACGTGCCATACAAACATTTGACAGTTGAAAAGGCTGGTCAGAACTGGGTACAGTATAAGGGTAATGTTTTCAAATTTCCTGGAGGAGGAACTATGTTTCCACAAGGGGCAGATGCATATATTGATAAACTTGCAACCGTGATCCCAATCAAAGATGGATCCATTAGGACAGCGTTGGATACTGGTTGTGGAGTATGTAATCTCTCATTATTTACTTCTCGACGCAAACCTTTTCTATTAAAAGTTTCCTTATCCTTCTGATTTATCTTTACTAACTTGCCACGGTGGTTGTCTCGGTATAGGACCAGATGGTCAACATGTTAGAATACGTGATTTTTATTTAGAATAGCTGCTTTCACTTTGTGAGTTATAAGGTGATTTGATTATTAGAGGGAGGAAATTACTGCCCTGACCAGAAACTCCATGCTATTTCTATAGTATTATCTGAAATTATTATCCTGATGTATTAAGAAGTCTTTAGATGTTTAGGAGCTTTTTACCATTTCGTCACTCAAATTGGCTAGATAGTGCTGTAGGAGCTAGAACCCATCATATTTCTGATGTGTGTCCCAGTTACTCTCCTATCAGAAAGGCTTGAGTCCTATGAGTACTCGACCTTTCAAGCAATTTGACTAAGCTTTGTTCAGTTTAAAATAGATGGGAAAATCGATTTTGGACCATCAATTAGTTTATCTTAGGCATGTACAATCTCTTCATCTGCGTGATCATTCTTAAAGATATGTATATATTTTTCATACACGTATATGTCGCTAGCTTAAGATGGTCACAAGCATTGCATATGAATCAAACAGAGAGCGTCTATATCATACTGATTGGAGGTTAGTCTGTAACTTGTTTCAAAGAAAAGGCCGTAAACATTAGTCTGTAACTTGTTTTAGGATAACCTTTGCATAGAAATTAGCAAATGGAGGAAGACAAGGTAACCTCTGAATATATATTTTCAAGAGACATGTCAAATAATTATACTAATCTATCTAAATATTTTTATATTTTACAGACCATTACTAATAATCAAGAAGATGTATCTTTACTTGTTGGCCAATATTCGTTTGCTTTGATGTTTAAGAAAGCAATAATGATAATGTACTAGTTTTAAGGATACATATATTTAGAATATGGAATGTATTAACTAGTTGCGAGAAAACAAAATAGAGTAGTAAATATTAATGACAAACTAGAAGAGTTGACTTGGAGGGTTGAAATACTTATATGATCAAAAGTTTGCTCTGACAGAATCAAAATTGCTCTCACAATATACCTGATTTTCTAAAACCTATGGAACCAGCTTTTATTTTCCCAAACAGACTTCTACATTACAATCACTATCAGATATGTTGTCATCATTGCACAACACATGATGATTGTTATTTGAGCAACATTCACGTTCAGCTGCTTACAGCTCATAATCTTTCATATCGGATGCATCTTTAGGTTGCAAGCTGGGGAGCGTACATGCTGAAGAGAAATGTGTTGACAATGTCGTTTGCACCAAAGGACAACCACGAAGCACAAGTACAATTTGCTTTAGAACGAGGTGTGCCTGCTGTTATTGGGGTGCTGGGATCGATCAATATGCCATACCCATCAAGGGCATTTGATATGGCACAATGTTCAAGGTGCCTCATTCCATGGGCAGCTAATGGTATGTAGTATTACTAACAGCAGATTGTTCAATGTTTATGAACTGATTTTGTTCTTATAACTTATTCCAAATTCGAAATACGTAAACTATTTTTTCATTATTTACTCTTGAATGCATTTGTTAAATTCCTGGTCGTTTATCCCTACATCAATGAATAAAAGCCGAATGACTTAAAAGTATGATTTTTTTTTCTGCGCAGATGGTATGTACTTAATGGAGGTTGATCGAGTTCTACGACCGGGTGGCTATTGGGTATTGTCAGGTCCTCCCATTAACTGGAAGACCTACTACAAAACATGGAAACGGTCCAAGGAGGATTGCAAGGCTGAGCAGGCTAAGATCGAAGAGTTAGCAGCTAATCTATGCTGGGAGAAGAAGTACGAAAAAGGTGACATTGCCATATTTAGGAAAAAAGAGAACTCTAAATCTTGTCAGAAGAAGTCTGCGAACATTTGCCAATCTAATGCTGATGATGTCTGGTAAGATAATCGAATCTAATTTGCCTCAATCCAATTTAGTGTGAAAACATAAGACTTAAAATCTCTGAGCTGTCGAAATTATATATAAAACCAGGCATAACGCTGCCGTCATTTTCAAACAATCATGTGAATCTTGATTGCTAATCTCGGCTTTCTGTTATAAACATCGCAATAACATATGATAGATGATGGCATAAAGCTCAATTTCTAAATTGGCTGGAATGGTGGTCTCCAGAATCACCAATTAGGTGATCATAAATTAGTACGGAAGAAAGGAATCTCATACATGTCTAAACTGAAATTAATATTCTCAATCTTAAGTACTAACGGTTACACGGATAACAATTTTGGAGTTAAAAGTGTTAACTGCATGATGCAATCATCATTATATATTTAATCAAATAATGACACATTTAGGTACAAAAAAATGGAGACCTGCATAACTCCCTACCCTCAGGTTGAAAGTGAAGATGGTATAGCAGGGGGAGAGTTGAAGAAGTTCCCAGCCAGGCTATCAGCAATTCCTCCACGGGTATCTAATGGACTTATTTCAGGGGTGACAACCGAATCTTTCCAAGAAGATAGCAAGCTCTGGAAAAAGCAAGTAAATTACTACAAAAGGATCAATAGCTTGCTTGGAACTACAAGATATAGAAACATAATGGATATGAACGCAGGCTTAGGAGGTTTTGCAGCAGCACTAGACTCACCAAAGCTATGGGTAATGAACGCTGTTCCCTCCATTGCTCAGAACACTCTAGGTGTAATCTACGAGAGAGGACTGATTGGAATTTATCATGACTGGTATGTAATGATCTTCCGTCCAACCATATTTTAATCTGTGTTAATCCATGTCTTCTGTTTACTTTCTGTAGATTAAGAGTCTGGATTTCCTAAAAACATGATTTCGGATCTAAGAATTAAATCTAGCTATCCAGTGTAATGGACGAGTAATTGTATCATTGAAATATTCTTAGCTTTTCTGTAATTCTGAAATTTGTGTAGTTTCCTCTTGTATATAGTGATATGAACCCTCATTCATATGCCTTAATGATGCTAGCGGCTTGTTCAACACTTCAACCCTCATTCAACCCTGTTTTAATATGAACCCTCGTATTCTCCTTGCTCCAGGTGTGAAGGTTTCTCAACGTACCCCAGAACGTATGATTTCATTCATGCTAGCGGCTTGTTCAGTTTATACCAAGACAAGTAAGATTTTTTTTCTTCTTTCGATTATATATATTTACACTGTTTTAAAAGAAATAAGAACAAAGAAAAATCCAACGGAAAAATCCCCAAAACAAGTCGCACTAGTGAGGTATGAAATGTCGATCTAAGTAGTAAAATTACACAAACTCTACAGTAATCTAGCCCACGCCTTCAACACGTTTCACTTCAATTTCAATAAGCTATAGGCCTCAACAGTGAACACATCCTTCTTTTGTTTTCTGGTTGGCACCTTACCAATGTTATGGCATGTCTGAAAGATTTTATCCATCTAGATATTGAACTTCTGGAGAGAAAATATTTTTAGAGATGGAGAAGAAAAGCAAACACTGGGAATCGTCATTTTTTAAAATTCACCAGGAATAAAAGTTTTTACTTAAACGAGTGTCTGTCTTACGAACCAATTTAAGTGAAATTAAAATGAGAACAGATTTTAAATGAATCATACTGGACTTCTAGATCAATATATTACTAGAACTTTTGGATAAATAACTTTTCTTGATACTATACTGTTTCATATGTAGTTTTTTTATAACTGCATCATGAAGCTAAATATGTTTCATGACAAATGACAATAGGTGTGAATTCGAGGACATTCTCCTGGAAATGGATCGTATATTGAGGCCTGAAGGGACAATTGTATTCCGCGATGATGTTGATATAGTGAACAAAGTGAGAAAAATTGCTGGAGGCATGAGATGGGACACAAAAATGGTAGACCATGAAGATGGTCCTCTAGTACCCGAAAAGATACTTATCGCAGTGAAGCAGTACTGGACTGCGAGCAGGGGAAATACCGGATCCTCGAGGGAATAAAGACAATTTAACACAATTGTCAAGGGACTTGATTGTTTAGAGTGAAGGGATCCCAAGGTTCCACTTCAAAGAATATGGTTTGAGTACAATTGTATTTAGTTTTAGAGGTTTTAGGTGTATCCATTTCTTGAGAAGAAGTAAAAGGGGAAAATACAAGTCCCTTAATATAGGGAGCCAGAGATTTTATGTTAGATTAACGAGACGTATAGAAGTTACTTAATTATTGTACTTCCTCCGTCTTTTTTTAGTTGTCATTTTAACCTGAAGTTTTTGTAGAACGACAACTAAAAGAAATGAAGGGAGTAGTATTTACATAATATATTCCCTTTTGAGTTTCCAGCCAAAGTGTGAACCAACCGTGTCGTTATTCCTTGAAATTAGAATTATAAGTGTAAGTGAACATACTCCTTAAGAACTAAATACTTTCTAACGGCTTATTTTAAGATCTTTTGTAGAGATAGTCGAATGATTTTGCGGTTGAACTAGTATTCTTGATCACAGACACGAAGATATGTGGCGTTGAATGAACAATCAACCACATGAAGGTCGAACACTTCAATGAGTAGTATAGTATAGCCCTCGCCAGACCTGTGTGCTTTAATAAATTTGTATCGACTCTTTCTATTAATAAATTGGTCTGGTAGTCCGGTATAATTGATTCCGTTATTTGTAATGATGACATTTTTTATATGTGTATTTATGTTGAGCCCAAAGTAAAGATTAATTTGGTACGATTGTAATTAGGGCAGTAAAAAAGTGAATTATATCGAACGTAATTATATTCGAGTTCGGTTAGCACGGGATCGAACTTTACATTTGGCTCGGTCCGAAATCTGCGAACCACACCAAATCTTATGTTCGGCTCAACGAACTATTTGCGAACTGTGCCAACAAGTTCGGTTTGATTCTCAAAAAATTCGATACGATTGGATATTTGGGCGAATGAGAGGGATATGACCGATGAGTGATTAGTAAGAGATCAAGAGATGTGACGAAATTGAAGTGATATTTATGATTTAGATTAAACTTATGGCTTTCAAGTCTGGACTCTAAAGTATAGATAGGGCAAAGCCTTGTATTAATATGTGAGTCGAAGTAAATTAAACCGTTTGGTTTGGTTCGCCGAACTTTAAATTTTACTGTTTGGTTCAATGTATGTCAATGCACACCGAACCACCGGCCAAATTTTTTCGAAACAAAGACTGTGAGCTAAATCAAACTTTTACATTTACTCACGAACCTATAGGTAATTGCTGAAATGGTCCCAGTAAGTGGGTGTCCGTTGCACTTTGGTCCCTGTAAGTGAGACCGATGCGCAAATGGTCCCCGATAGTGTGTAACTGGTGCGGAAATGGTCCTTATTTTAACGGATCCGTTAGTTTTTAACGTTTTTGATTTTTTTAAGGTCATTCTGGGGTGATTTCATGATTTTGAAGAGTTTTGGGCATCCTGGGTCGTGTTGTAGTTTGAAACTTCAAACGGCTATAACTTTGCGCTAGGGTGTCCGATTGGGATAAATTTTGTACTGACTTCATGTATTTTATGACCTAGACCACCTTTTCTTATCTGCCATTGGATTCGTCTCGAAAAAATACATGAAATCGATATAAAATTCATCCCAATCGGACACCCGAGCGCAAAGTTATGGCCGTTTAAAGTTTCGAACTACAAGACGACCCAAAATGCCCAAAACTCTTCAAAATTATGAAATCGCCCCAAAAATGAACTAAAAAATATCAAAAACGTCAAAAACTAACGGACCCGTTAAAATGGGGACCATTTCCGCACCCGTGACTCACTATCAGGGACTATTTGCGCATCGGTCCCACTTACAGGGACCAAAGTGCAACGGACACCCACTTACTGGGACCATTTCAGCAATTACCTAACAGTAATATTTTGCTTTTCATAATAACATTAGAAGATTTTGCTGTTT
Organism: Echium plantagineum; assembly: GCA_003412495.2. Classification (NCBI taxonomy): domain Eukaryota; kingdom Viridiplantae; phylum Streptophyta; class Magnoliopsida; order Boraginales; family Boraginaceae; genus Echium; species Echium plantagineum. Next base: position 26,789,156 of record CM016566.1, on the reverse strand, counting down.
TAATTGATATTTATAATTGTCATAAAGACATAAACATATGTTATGTGAATTATATAATTTTCTCAATGATTAGATTGCATTGTGCTAGTTTAATTTAATCTGTACGATGAATGAGTATTCAAATAACAATAACGATGACGAATATTTTAGAAACAAGTCATTATCGTTTAGGCAATGTTCATCCATGCAAAATGTCATGAACACGCTTGCTAATTTTTTACGACCACTTAGTATATATTGGTAGCACAGTTAAGAGCAAAACTATGATATAAATAAAGGGGTCAATTTTAAATAAAATTTAATTAGGAGGGTCAAAATTAAAAAAATAGTTAAAGTATTAAATTTTTCGAAATTATGTTAAAAATGAAATAGAAATATGTCTTGCTAACTTCCACTAAGCTAGACTTTCACTTGATTATTTACACTGTTTACTTTTTATATAACAAAAACTTAAAAATCGTATATAATTCATAATGATACCGAAAAAACTATGGAGGCTGTTGCCCCCTGCCCTTCCCTAGATCCGCCCTGAAGATAGTTATAAAAATATCTAACGAAAATATCCAAAAAGTAGATATTTAGATATTTACATTTCTACGAGGTTAGCATGTTCTAATTAAATTATAATGAAATAAAGTTTGACATTTGATAGAGCTCCAATTAGAAACTAACTTGACAAAAACTGAAGCATCTTCATACTCTTTATTTTTTTATTGGAAGGACGGTTAGTGGATGTTATTTTCGGAGATAAAAAAGTCCGCCCCTTCACCTCACCAACTTCTTCTTAGCTTGCATATATCATATATCAATTTCCAATGGCTCTCGAAATATCTTCATGCAAAACTAGTTTATGTCTATACTAGTTTTATATAGAAATGATACAATAAGAATGTAAGATATAATAAGCTACCCCTCCATTATCCCAATAAAGGTATTTTACGACCTTTTTACTCTATTGTAATCATTTATAATACTATCGCTAGAACTAAATTGAGCTACTTATATGCGTTTTAAAGAAAAAAGAGTCGGGTATTGAAAAAAAGGAGAAAGAGCTGGGTATCGAACCCAGGCTGTGGGTGGGATATGAGCGGGGGTGGGGGGCAGTTGAGCTAAGTTCAAGTTTGTTCAATGTACTAAAGCTATAATATATAGAGATATTTGAAAATCTAGGGTCGACCATGGCCCCTCTACCCCCGTCCCTGCCTCTTACATATGCCCCTGCTTGAATTCTCATTACAAGATAAAAAATAATATATAGACTTATGAGATCTTGTTAGAAGGTTTAATTTGTCTCAATATATATTTTTGAAGTTATCAACTTGTTATAATTTTTTACATCTAGAATAAGAGATATATTTATATTTTAAATCGTGTTATTTTCGATGCTAACTCAACATCCGACGCCGTTTCGACTCTATATATATTATATCATTTAACCTGTTTTGGTTGGGTGATATATTTACGCCCATTCAAAGAGACGTTTAATTACGATTATCAATATATGTCTGTCGCCATTTCGACGTTAACGTTAATCTATAATATCTTTTCACCGCACGACATATCGACACAAAGCTCTCTAGACAATTATATTCACAGCCTGATGCCATTTCGACACTTAGCTCTTTTGGACTATTTTACAGCCCGATGCCATCTCGACACTAAGCTTTTTTGGGCAATTTGCTATCAACGTCACACCGACGCTAATATTGGTAAATCCTAACACAATTTTCATGCATTATTCAAAGCAAAGAAGAAAAAAAGTGTATAAAATATCTAGAAAATATAGTGATAAGTGAAAGAAAAAATAGTATTGAGATGATAACTAAAAAATAATTGAAAGAAGTAATATTTTTGTACTTCATTACTTTTGTTTCAAAAATAGAAATTAGATACTCCATTAAAGTTATAATTTTATTCTTTTTATTATCGAAATCAAATTTGATCAATTTATTTGGAGCAAATTGCTGAAATGGTCCATGAAAGTGGGTTCAGGTTGCCTTTTGGTCCCTGAAAGAACAAAAGTTGCAAATTAGTCCACGATATTGGCCAATGGTTGCCGATTGGTCCAAAATTTAATGGTGTTGTTAAATGTTAACGGCTCCCCCGCCTCATGAGTTACACACATGCATTGTTAATAAGTTAGCACGGTAATAATAGAATTGGCTTAGGAGTGAACGACAATCGCTATTGAGCCGTTAAAAATTAACGTCTTAATTAAATTTTGAACCAATCTGCAACCATTGGACAATATCGTGAATTAAATTATAACTTTTGTACTTTTGAAGATCAAAAGGCAATCTAAGCCCACTTTCGAGATTATTTCATCAATTTGCTCAATCTATTTGAAATGAGCGGAAATATACAAGTGCAGTCTCTTTGTGGTCCAAATTTGGAATAGGTAGAAAACGATTGCAATAGACATTTAGTTTATGCTTTTCCTTAAAATTTATTTTGGCTCTAATTGGAGAATTGTGCCAAAATTTCGACTCTTAATAATCAATCAAATAAGTCTCCTTTGTCGGATCAGCATCTTTCTGCAGAAGGAATGCATGAGTGAAAGAATCAACATCAACGATGGGGGTTTGTTTGTTATATCGAAAAAAATGTTTCGGTCTCTTTTCATACGAATAAATATAATCAAGCCTGCTTTGGAGTCGATTAGCTTTATTTGCATAAATGGTGCAAGTGGAACTCTCAGTTTGTGTACGTCGAGGACGGATGTAGAGAGGAGCAAGGGGTAGCAAGTGCTCCTCTCGATTTTGTCCTATGAAATTACTATTTTACCCTTAGTTCAAAATTAATATTTTATTTTTTATATGAAAATTACTATATATCCTTAATAATCTAAAACATTAGTATTATGTTAGTTTGAATAGCAACATTGTCTGCCTTCTCTTACGGAGCTCTCAAGATCGATTTCTTCAATTTTGACGGCTCAAGACTCTGCTAAGAATATTTTGGAAATGAAGGAGTGAGAGTTTCTTGTGTTGATAACTGATTATATATTCATCTTATTTGGAATGAATTTAGATTTATGGACGGGTATCTTGCTCCATGTTAGTTCATTTAGGTCTTTTCCTTATGACCTAAAGAGGCCTATGGGCTTAGTTATATAGTCTGATCTGCTCGGTTAGCAATTATGTTTGTAATCAATCCAATTTTTATCAATAAAATTACTTATTCACGAAAAAGATATATTCAATTGTGTGGCAAATGAATCTATCAAACAGATGTTTCAAAGCATGACGTTTTAAAGCATGACAAAGCGTCGTGATCAATTGTAATTTGATTTTTTATAATATTCGTGTCGTACTTTTTTGTATTGGCATTTAGATTTTTTAATGGTTATACATTTTAACAATTGTGCTACCTCGTACATTGTTTTCTGCGTCCGTCCCACTCGTCGTAACAAAAGAAGTAATCGCTAAAATGAGCACAGATAATTGGTACGAGTTATATTTTGATCGTAATATTTTAATTTCCATTAATAACATAATGTAGTATTTTGGTTCCTTATAGTGACAACCTGTTACATTTGAACTTCAATAATGACATAATTTTCTGTTAAATTTAAATGAGAACAATAGGTTGGGAACCAACATGCAAGGTGCAACCATTGTACCACTATTTGTCAGGGACCAAGTTATTGTCGGTTGTTACTATTGAAGACCAAAGTACGATTGATTATGACTAATACATATTCGTTAGGTTATTGAATGATATCTTAAATAGTAGGTAATGTAGTACTAGATAATTAAACTCTGTTAGAGCTTCTTAGAAGTATTTGTTGTTTTGTTAAACTCGTTCTTGTCGATTGTATGTTGTTATATTAGGATTTGATTTTCTATTTGCGATATTGTTGTAAAACTAGAATTGTGTTTGAACTGATTGATTAAGAAAATGAACCGTGTTTAAAATGATCGGGAGACTTTCGCATTTTAATATGTTTTATTTTAAAAGAAGGTATATAACCAACTAATAAAATTATTCTCTTTAAGGAAAAATAGATTTTTATACAACGCTCATTAAGGCGTTGTCAAGGTGTATCTTAAAAAGCGTTCACTGGAGCATTGTTTAAGTGTATTTTAGAAAGCGCTCATTTGGGTGATGTCATTGAGGCTGTCAAATGAGCGTTGTCTAAGTGTTTAGACAATATGATACGGGAGCGTGAGCAAATTGCTGAAATGGTCCCTGACAGTATGACCGAGTTGCACTTTGGTCCCCAATAGTTACACGGTTGCACGTTAGTAGCCAAAAGTGATCAAAAAGTTGCACTTTAGTCCTCACATCAAGTTTTACGTTAACATTTTAGATTTAGGAGTTCAAAATTGGGGTAAAAATATAATTTTAAAGATTTAAAGTTGAATTTTTTGCCCCAATTGGTGCCAAAATGAAACTCCACAACCCCATCCCGTCAAAATTCCCTCTTTTCTTCACCCTAATTAGGACTGTGGAGGCACCAATTTGGGCAAACAAATCAAGTTTACGTCTTAAAAATTATATTTTTACCCCAGTTTTAACACCTAAACTTGAAATGTTAGCGGAAAACTTGACGTAGGGACTAAAGTGCAACTTTTTGGCCACTTTCTGGGACTAACGTGCAATCGTGTAACTATTGGGGACCAAAGTGCAACTTATTAGTCATACTATCGGAGACCATTTCAACAATTTTCTCACGGGAGCGCTGTCTAAATGGTTTTTGCTTAGATATCACCACCTGTTATAACAATACTCTTTTATGCTGTCTAAATCTTTTGTCTAAATCTTTTTTGAGTGCTGGCTAAGATATTTTTTTTATAATAATACTACATCTAGCATTATCTTAACAATTAACTCTTACAACAAATGTGAGCAAATTCAATTCTTGTAAAATGTCAACAGGCTCACCATACAATTATAAGTAAATGAACCTAACTTTTTTGGTTTTCCGATCCTTATAACTTACATAATTAAAAATTACCATGTCGTGAAAGGAATAACCATGACATGTAAATTATTAATTTGATAATTTCATAATGGGTTGTATTATGTTTAATGAAAATATGTTATTTTTACCCTAATTTAATATTATAACTATAGTTTTGAATCACGAAAGTTATGTGAACTAATATCACACCAAAGTTTATAAAGTTTTAATCATTGACAAAGCAAGACGATTTTTAATTTTTAGGGTGTGGTGAGGTAGAAAGTTATGGTCCTATAAAGATTTTTTCTCCTAATTTTTTTTTAAAAATATTATCATACAATTTATACCAAATATATAAATCAAATTGTGTAATTAATATATTAAGGAAAATTTTAAAAGAAAATTTCTTAAGAGAATTATAAACTGTCTGGTGTGTGAGTATTGTCGGCGTTTGGAGTAAGCGAACAACAAACATGCATCTTCGAGATGAGCTTTGTGATAGTAAAGGATTTTCTTAGGATTGAGTACTCCTTCAAAATGGCGTTTTGGGTCAAACTTCAAAAAGTTTGATTGTAAATTTTTATTAGACGGGTAAGAAATAATATAGTAATATAGAATTTTGTTAGATTCGTCTCAATATATATTTTTGAAATATCAAGTTTTTATAATTTCTACACATGTAAGATAAAAAATATTCATGTATTAAGTCGTATATCAAAGACCATAAAGAAATAAATAACTCTATTTTTTAGGGAAAGAAGGAGTACTAAATTCATCTAAACTATTGGATAACTTGACAAATCACAATTTTTCATCTAATGGTTATAAACAAACGAGGGCCTAATTGCCATGTAAGCCGCGCTATTTTCTAACTTAACATTGGTTGAGTTAATCGAATAGCCTAGTGGACAAGGCTCTTGCTACTGACCAGAAGGTCCTGGGTTCGAAACTCACCTCATCGCTAATTTACAAAAGAAAACATTGGTTGGATGAAGATCTATTTTTTCATGCATCATAATAAAGTACTAGAAAACACACTATTTGCTTCAGGGATGAAATCCGAAGCCATAAAAAGGGCTTGGGATTAACATGGGATTGGCTTGGGAATGAAAGTCAACCCAGAAAATGTTGAATTCTTTGAAATTGGTGTCGAAATTGCTTCAAAATAACTTCGGACTTCTTAATTTATTTAATTTATTACAAAATAAAATAATAACCGGCTCCATTCCGAAGCCAAACTATAATGAAATCGGAAATATATTTGATAATATTAAATGAAATGAATTAATAATTGAAAATAGTAATAGAATGGAGTCAGAATGGCTTCGGACATCGAATATATTTATTTTATTGAAAAAAATGAAATTTCAGTCTGACCCCAATCCGAAGCCAGAATGGCTTCAGATTGGCTTCAGATTGGCTTGGGATGTCGAAAATTTCCAGTCTGACTCCAATCCGAAGCCATGATGGCTTCATATTAGCTTGGGATGTCGAAAATTTTGAATCTGACTCCAATCCGAAGCCACTTATTCTAGAGCATTTAATAAACAATAATTAAATTGAAAATTATGTAGTCTCCAATAAATATGATATAATCTTTAATAGGCCAATTTAAAGATACATAAATATTTATAAAAACAATAATAAGACAGTATTAATTCTTGAATAGACCATAATCATTCATAACAATAATTAGTAAACCATACATAATCCGATTCGAATATCACTATATGAAAACTTGATAGAGAATAATTTAATTCAAATACTATTACACAACAAATAACAAATCTAATTAGGTGGAGTATGAATGGTTTATTTCACGCATGCATTCATTAATGTATCAAATTATTTGATTCGTACTATTAAACGAAACGAATAAAAACAAAACGAATAAAAAGAAGAAAAATTTAATTTGGTTGCTTCATAATGGCTTCAGGTAGTTTTAACTAATTGATTATTTAAATAAAGTTGAATTCTGAAGCCATTCCGACTCCCTTTTTACAATTACTACTAAAATCCTTCCTTTTAAATAAAAAAATTAATGAAAATGGCTTCAGATTGACTTCGGATTTAAATGAATCCAAATCCAATCCCAAGCCATTATCATATATGGTAAATCACATGTGACACATGACCAAACTAAATTCCCAACAAAATCAAATCCCGATTAATTCATAAGGATTTTACTGCTCTTCTGCTAATAACAATTTTGAGAACTAAATTCAATTCCAAAACCTTTATACAAATCCAGCACTAATTAACTACATGCAAAAGGTAATACTTTTATGCCAATATCAACATCACACGAGCAGGAGCGTAGTTATTAACAGTTGGAGCGCGAAAATCATTGAGCTAACAAAAACATTGTATAACATTTATATATCTCAAAGAATTGAAAATTTCTTAAATTTCGTAAATTATTTTTTCGGAATGATTTCGAAATTATTAATAACAATTCAAAATTATGTTTGAGATTATATAATATCTTCAAGTGACATGGAAAACAAAAATTAATTTACATGAAAAACATAAAGCTAATGGCTTCGGATTTAAATGAATCCGAATCCAATCCCAAGCCATTATCGTATAATAGCTTCGGATTTGAGTCGGATTCATTTTAATCCGAAGCCAATCCGAAGCCATATAGTATATAGACTATAGTGTGAAATAGATTCATTTAACAACATATTAATATACATTATTTGAACTATGAATTAGAAATGATCCGAAATTGTAGCTGATGTTATGAAAAGGTAAAATTGATATATTAGAAATTTATTTTATTAATAGAAAACGTTAATTATTACACCTTCAAAATCTCTAATTAATTAATTACATAATCCTACCTAGCTACTACATATTATTACCTTGATAATTAGGCTCATCATCTGTCTTCTTGGTTCTGTACATCTGCTTAATTAAGTTTATAATTAATTGGCATAATTACAATGTAACGATTATTATTATAAACGAATTGAACTCAAATTATTTTTAATACATTTTTACAGTAATTATTTCGAATACTTACTTGAAGATGACTTTTGACATGAGCAATGCTAACGCCTTTGATATGCAATGTATTAAAAACATTGTATTAACATTGAAAAGTGGATTTGGATTGGATTTCGATTATGAAATATTAGCTTCAGATTGGCTTCGGATTTAGAAACTTTAGCTTTAGATTGGCTTCGGATTTTTTCTAAAAAATAAAACTTGGCTTCGGAATGGCTTCGGACATACCAGAATTCTGGGATATTTACCTATTTATGCACCATTCCAATCCATCTCAAGTTTGTTTAATCACATTCCTCCATCTTCTCTCTAAAATCATACTCCATATACATTTTTTATTTCATTTTTGTTCAATATTAATCTTAAATTCGTTTTCATTTTGTAGGCTAATTCATAAAAAGGTGATAAAGAGGTAACTATTTAACTTTCAATTTGTATTTATCTAACTTTGTCTAACTTTTTTTCCTTCTTATATTATTTGTAGGAAAAATTGTGTTCCTCAAATATTTGAGGTATTTTTATTTTTTTGATAATGTTTATGTTTTATTATATATGTTTCCAAGTTTGATGTATGTGTGTTTTAAATTAATTGGTTTTTCTTTGTGTTTTTTGTTTTGTAGGTTATGTTTAATTGTATTTTCGATGATTAATTATATTGTGTATGTATTTTGGATATTGTAATTTGATTGTTATTGTGTTTCGGATGTGTTTTGAATGCATTTTGGATGCGTTTCATATACATTGCAGCCTGGAATTTTGCATATATTGCAGAAACCAGGCTGCAATTTTTTTTTTTTGGTATGAAGGTTTTAGCTTCGGATTGGCTTCGGACATCAAAGAAACTGGCTTCGGATTGGCTTCGAAATTCAAAGAAAAGGCGTCAGATTGGCTTCGGATGAAAAAAACTATCATATATTCTTTAGCTTCAGATTGGCTTGTGGTGTTAGCTACGGATTGGCTTCGGACTATTTAGCTTCAGAAAGGCTTGGGAATGGACTAATTAAGGCTAACAACGTTTATTGTTAATTTAATCATGTCTTCACCTAGATTCAGAATGGCTTCAGATAGTGGCTTCGGATTGGCTTCAGATTTAAATTAATGCCAAATTAAATTAATTTTTCCTATAGCGTCAGAAAGGCTTCAGGAATTTGTGGAGTCAGAATGGCTTCGGATTGTAAAATGGAGACAACTTTTTTTCCTCAGATTTTTTCTGAAGCCAATCCGAAGCCATTGCTCTTTTCTCCTCAGATTGGCTTCAGATTTGGGCGAAACAAAAGGTGTTTTCTCTAGTAGTTCCAACTTAATAAAAAAGGATAAAATATATCATACTTTAAAAAAAATCACCTGTTTACCCCTTGTAGTGAAGATGAAAAATATTGTATTTTTCATCGTATATTCTGAATTTCTGCTTAGGCAAGAAAGCTATGTAAATTCATTTTAGTACATTTTTATTCCATACAAAAAAACGCAATAATTAATTGGCCCCAAAAACAAATGCACGTCGCTAAAGTTGATACACGTACTTTTTAGCCCTTGCTTTGATATATACACATAACTTAAGAGTTATAAGTGGGTTCTATTCCGTAAGCTTTTGTCATGTGCCTTTCTTCCATTGGGAAATATCACAAAGATGTACTCAACTATCAATCAATAATCAAGAGTTGCTTCAATTGGAAAATGACATAAAATGTAGGCAACTAATAGGCAATATAATAGCCAATTGGTGAGTAACTTGATGAAATAGTCCTGATAGTATCATAAGATTGTAATTTAGTTCTCAAGAGTGCTATCGTTGCTGCCGATGGCTCAATAGCCTAGTGGCATCCGGCCCTACCTTTCATGTAAGAGGTCATGGGTTCGAACCTTGTTGGAGACATATTTGTCTCATATTATACTCTAACTTTCTATTAGTTAGCAATTTCTGTATTCATGTTTGTAATATCATTGTAGTCACAATTCATCGCTAATTATCAAAAAAAAAAAAGAGTGTTATCGTTGCTGTTTAGTGTTTGATAATAGAAAAAAAGGTTCTTGATTAGGCTGCAATTTAGCTTCTTTGTTAATATTTAATGGACACGTACAACGTACTTTTGGGGCATAAGACGAATTTTAAAAGCTTGAAACATGATATTTGGTACTTAAAAAAACTTTACAAAACCTCTTTCCATCTGTTGGTAAAGTTTCTTTAAGCACCAAATATGATTTTAATAATTATTAACGGAAAAGTTAAGTTGGAGACCAATCTGCAACGTTTTTTTATTTTCGGAAACTAAAATGCATGTCACTATTGAAGATTTAACTGTCCCTTTTTGCCACAATTTGCTCCAATTTGTATGCATGTAATATGAAAACGGGATGGTATTTAGATAAATACATATGTCAACATAAGACAATAAACAATCTAAAAATACAAAAAATAAAAACTAAATTTTAGTGTTATATCATAATAATGTGTTAGGACTACTCTTTTACATATGTACTAATAACAGATTCCACTGTAATGAAAAAATAGAACTTCGATATAAGTTAATAAATCTAGCTTCCGTTGCTAATCATTACAAACTATACGAGTAGAATTGATCCTACACTTTCAAGAATATGGAATTATAAACTAATCTCTAGGTTTCCGGTCATTTTCGTCTCATAAAAGGAACACAATATATTTTTCTTCAAGAAAATGTCACATTAATTACTACTCCCTCCGTTCCAATTTAATTGACGTTTTGAGAATTTGTGTCAAATTTTGACTACAAATTACTTTATATTCATTAGTCCAAAAAATATAAAATTGATATAATTGAATTCGTTTTTCAAAATACTTTCAAAATATTATTTTTTTGTAATTTTATATAATGTAAATATAAAGTAATTGATGATTGAAGTTGTGTTTCGAAAAGCGTGAAGTCAAGTATTTTGGAACGGAGGTAGTATCTAATTGTAATTAATAGATATTAGAAAAGACTCCAATAGATAATAAATCGTTTACCCATTAATGTCAATTGGTAAGTCGAAGTTGCCACTATTCCAACTTTTTTTTTTGTCCAACTCCTTCCTTAAGATATCTGTCTATTTCTGAGTTAATCGGATAGCCTAGTGGAAAAGATTCTTATTAGTGACCAGAAGGTCGTATGTTTGATACTCACTTCATCGCTAATTTACAAAAAAAAAAAAAAGGATATATGTCTATCCCTCATCACTAATTTACAAAAAATAAAGATATCTATCTATCTAAGTCATCACATACATTTAATAGGTAATTTCATTCAAGAAATTGCTCAAAATAAAGATCCATAAAAAACGTTAATATCTCCATTCTACAAAATTATGAAATTTTTGCTATTCAATAATTTATGATAACTATAGAGACAAAGTAAATCTAAGTATCTAAGTCTAAAATATAATTAAAAATTAATTAAATAAGACAAGTCGTGAATTCTAAAATAAAAAATAAAATATATTTATAGAATAAAGCGACGAGTACAATAATATGATCTAGAATATAAAGTGAGTACAACAATATGACCATGAATAAACATTTCAATGTGGACAGAAGAGCATGGTCCAACTACGATATGAAATATGAGAGAATATACAGTAAGTCGATCGATCACTTATAGTGGCTAACAGCTGTGTAAATTATCATTTGTATGTTTCAATTTAATTATTTCTCCATGACCTAAAAATCCAAAACTAAGAGCTCATGGTGATCATCACCTCAGTCATATACCATAATTCTTAGCTTGTTTCATAATAATTTAGTATTTTAATTTCTCTTCTTTCAAATAATATTTAATATTTTAGTTGTTATTTGTGAAATAATAAGGGGAAATGAGTATATATCTTAACTTACTTCAATTCACTCTTTTTTGTTCTTTTTTTTTTTTGTAAATTAGTGATGAGGTGAGTTTCGAACCAAGAACCTTCTAGTCACTAGCAAGAGACTTTTCCACTAGGCTGTTCGATTAATTCCTACTTCAATTCACTCTTGACAATAATTTATAAATGTTTTAAAATGCGTTGAATCATCATTTTTGACATATTTTTTAGAGGTAATTGCCTATTTAGTTTCGAATAGTGGACAAAATAGTATTTCAGTCCCTGATGATTACATTGTTCAATACGAGTCGACGCGTCGTCCCTGAGCGTGATATTAAAGTGACAAATGTTGTACTTCATTTTTATTTTTTTGGGGTCCATAGTGCAACATTTATCACTCTCTAGGACTATAAGCTACATTTGTACCACTTTAAGAAAAGTTAAGAGTCTATGGAGTTCCACTCTAAAACCAATTGCATTCTAATAACACTCCTCTCACGTGTAACCTAATCGTCGATGGAATTTTCCTCGCCAGTATTATTTGCCGGAACAACCCCGGGGTTGGCTCATGATACCATGTCAATAGTCTTTGAGGTTCCACTATAAACCAATTCGCTATAGGGGGAGTAGCCCCAGATCTTATATGTTGACCGGGAGGACATCGACTTCCGATGTGGGATGTGTATTCTAACAAGAACCATAAGTTTTATTTGTGCCTAACTTATTTGCAATAACGTAACTATCTGAAACTAAAGGACAACTTTATCCTTGAGAGAAAATCTAAAACTCCATTTTCATTATAACAAAAACATTTGTTGTAAATATACTAATAATAGTACAAAAAACATATTCAAATTATATTGTATAATTTGAACCACCCTGTTTCAAGAGTTACACCCGTCCCTCACACAATAAAGAAAATTAAACAGATTGCAATGGCTTCTTGTAAGTTTTGGTATCAACTTGGGGAGATAATTGCATATTTGATCCCGATATAGTGGACCGTAATTGTACTTTAGTCTAGGTTATAACGTTGCAGATTACTATCTCAAAATTCATGGTACAAGTGTTGTAATATAGTGAAAAAATATAATAAATATTGTAGTATGATCCCTAGCAAAATAAGGACTAATCTGCAACGTTTGTCATTATTATTGTGGACTACATCACAACACTTTAATCATTTTTGGGACTAACTTACACCAATATAACTATACGGGATCAAAATGCAAATTTGTTCCACTAGATGCGATTAAATATGCAATTCTCTCAACTTAGGCCATCTAGTACCATTCCTAGAAGAAATACCATGTGCTTATCAAAACCTTGTCACTATATATAGGTATATATATTAGTACCTTACACTACTCAAATGAAACTAACATGGCTGGTCCTGATAGACAGCTTCTTACCTAAAACTAGGGTATGGAGATTGGAAGTGACATATTTCTATCATTTGTTTGTTGTTTGTCTATCTTGATGATGCCTTGTAAGGAAAAGGATGAGGAAGTTTTGGTGTTGCTAGTTGTATCTTGTATGCATATTACTAGTGGCTTTTATTGCATCCTTTATTAACATAGACAAAAGAATATCCAATTCCTAAAGTTGACGATCGATGATCAATATAATCTATCTTATCTCACTAAAAACCATCCTAGCTTAGTTGGCAAAGCACAATTGCGTTTTTCTTAGTTGTTCAGGTTCGAGCCTGATGAGCAACAATTTATTTATTTTCCTTTTCCTTCCCCATTCATCTTATTTTACCTTCTATTTTCTTTGTTTTACTTTATTTATTTATCGATTTCTTTATTATTCTAGAGCTTACTTTTAAAAATACTAATTTAAATTACACATATCTTTCTCAATCCATTTTCACAATAATTTATTTTTGTAAATTTATTTTATATTTTTTTTACTATTCATCAATAAATTTATTTCATATTTTTCAATTTTACCACTCTCCATGATTTTTAAACTCTACCCCTCCTAATTTAATACTCTCTCATTTCACTTTCATTGACTTCACGAGTTTTGAAACACAATTTTAATCATCAATTACTTTGTATATAAATTATTGAAACATTATGAAAAACAATATTATGAAAATATTCTTAAAAACAAATTCAATTATATCAGTTTTATACTTTTCTCAATGAATAATGAATATAAATTAATTTGTAGTTAAAATTTGACATGAGCTCCCAAAACATCAATTAAATTAAAGATGGGTGAGTAGATAAATACATTTTTCTAGACCATTTCAAAGTGTATAATGAACTTCTAATAGATATTTACATATTTTCCCTAAGCTATAAAAGGTATATTTATTTGGATTGTAAAATGTATTATTTTCATCTATCAAAGATAAGGTAATGATTTGTTTATTGTTGAAATCTATAAGATTTAAATGATCTTCTTCAGAGTTCGAATATAAAGTATAATGAATATTTTATTAAATTCAAATATTGGTAGAATAATGGCAGAGCAAAATTAAACTAGTTTTTTGTATTCGGATCGAATAAGCATACGAATCCAAATACTGATATTAAAAATTTAATGCGATCATATTCAATTCGAATTAGGTTTGATTTAATTCGACTCGTATCCACCCGTCATAAAGTAGTGACTCAACTTGTTTACATTGATTAATAGAATGAAAATGATAGTTATATATTGTTTTTTCGTTTACATATTGTTTTTTCTTAAAAAAAAATTTGCACCACCAGAATCGGACTCCTGGGTCCGTCTTAGTACGTACTATTATTATTATTTTCCATGCATATTCACTTACCTGTATGTACCTCTATTTCTCCTTACCTTTTGTTTTTTTTTTTTTTAAATTTGGTCATCACCCATGCATCACTTGCACATATAATCATAATTCATATGCCACCTTACGCAAAATTGATTTCGGCACATGATCATGAATATATGCAAATTATTTATTTATAATTAATATTTATAAAATGATATACTGCCCCCACCTACGTATATTAATAAAGTTTGTGTGTACGTACATATTTTCATTAAAATTATGATTATTATTATTGTTATTATTAGTACTATTACTTATTACCATTCTTATTCTTATTCATATTATTATTATTATTATTATCAATATTATTATAATTTATTATTATATGTTATTATTATTGTTATCATTATTCATTCTGATCAATAGTATTTTATTATCACTATTTTCATTCCTTTTTTATCAATATTTTTTTCATTTTTATTATATGTTTACTCTTATTACTATTATTATTCTTATTATTCTTATTATTATTTTTATTATTATTATTATTGGATGAATAAATTAATTTTTAAAATAATTTTGTTATCTATACTATATGTCTATACTAATATATATAT
Organism: Echium plantagineum; assembly: GCA_003412495.2. NCBI lineage: Eukaryota > Viridiplantae > Streptophyta > Magnoliopsida > Boraginales > Boraginaceae > Echium > Echium plantagineum. The sequence continues at coordinate 26,774,050 of CM016566.1, read as the reverse complement.
ATATATATATATATATATTATGATTTTGTGTAATTATTAACCTGATCTAATATATATTTTAGTTGATAGTTATTTATATAAAACTTTATGATAAAAATATTTTTAACTATATGAGATAAAATTATCTCATTTTTAACTTTTTTTCAAATATCTATCAACTGTTCATCTATGGTAAATGATTTAAATCTTTTTTGTATCTATTATTTTTTTAAAAGATAAAAATTAATCAAACAAAATATGAATAAACATAACTATTAATTATATAGTGTAATCAGTTAATTTATTTATCAAATTCCAGAGTCAATTAAATAATTTAGTAAAAAAGGCTCTTACTAGTGACCAGAAAAGTAGAGACGAGATAGCAATAATACAAGTCTGGCAGGCGTTGGAAGAAGAGGGGGAAGGGGTGGGGTCCGACCGAACACTAAGCCGCCAAAATTCCGGCGTGTGTCTACCAGAATTACGGTACACTCATCGTACAATACAATTAGGCCGTCTTGATAAGATCGCTCTTGGCTGTGGTTTTTCTGTCACATTTTTTTTGCCCGTTTTTCTTCTTTAATTAATATCCTGCTATTTGCATGCATGACTAATACAGTAGTCCCTCCATTCGACAATGTATGTCATTCTAGCAAATATTATTTTTACTTAAAATTATATTGTATATATAAAAAAATTAATATAAAAATTAGCATGTATATGTATATTTGAATATATCAAAGTGTTTTGAACAACCACTTCAAAATTACGACGATTTCGGACGCACACCTAAATGAGCTACTATTAGTAGATGATGGGGCTATTTTGTGAGGCCTATATTTAATAAGGAGGAACTATCCATTCAGTGTCAAAGCTATAGTGTTATGCATGAGCTGAGCTAAACCGAGCAGCTCGTTCGGCTAGGCTCGGGTAGAGTGCGAACATCAGAAGATTCTTGTTCGGCTCTACCGTCCTGGAGCCAAACTGTAAACGAGCCGAATAATGGTCGAACATCAAAATGAGAAGCTCGGCTCTAAGTTTGTCAGACGAATTCGAGCCGCACTCTTGCCGAACTGGCCGAATAATTTGGTTCGAAGGTGATGAAACAAAACAAAATTCAACTAAATATGATAAAAGTAAAACTAAAGTATATATCTTTATCTCAAAATTCAACCAATTGTTTATGTAAAATAACTAACATATAGTTAATTGAAAAGTAATCATTGAAAAGTAAAATAACTAACATATTGTAAAATAACAAGTAATAAAATTAACTAACATGTAACAAAATCCAAAAAGATTGTTTTAATACATAGATCAATGCATAATGTATTACTTTTTCCCTTCGTATCCCTAAAAAAGTAATGATTGTATCATATAGTTAATTGAAAAGTAGATTATTAATGATTGCTTTATAGGGGTATAGATGAAAATTGTGAATGTAATGATTATTTCTTAATTTGTGTGAAATTCTAGAAAGACATTATTTTTGGATTGGAGGGAGTATTATTATTTTTTTAAATTAGTTATATTATACTTTGTTAGTTATTCCAATTAATGTGATTAATGTCAATTTATAGTCAATTTCATGTTTTATTTACATTGTTACATGTTAGTTAATTTTATTACTTGTTACTTTTTAAGCAATTTTATTAATTGTTTATGTAAAATAATTTTTTGTTCATCCGATTGAACTTGAAACTTCGAAATGAGCTAAGTGAGCTAGCTCGGAGCTCGGCTCGGGAATGTGCCGAGCCAAAAATTCTTGAGCTCGACACGACTCATGTACAGCTCTAATCAAAGCCCAGTTCAACCTACATTTCTATTTTGGGAAAATTTATTGTGGAAAGTGCGTGGGCCTCGATCCTGACCGTACACGTATCATCATCTAAAGAAGAAGGGATGCAAAACATTTGTCTATAAATACCCAAAAGTCATTCCATAAACGGGTAGTGTGAATGTACTACTAAACATTTGTAAAACATTTCATTTCTCCAACCTTTTGGGTGCGATCATACAAGTACTAATGCACCAGATTCTATCACAATTCCAAAACTAAGCGTACTTGGGTGTGAGTAATAATAGGATGGGTGACCCCCTGAGAAGTCCTCGTGTTACACCCATTTTTAAAACTTCATGCACATATAAGACCTTCAACTCTTCTCTTTCCCGTTGGTTTTTGATATATTTAGGATTATATTTATTTAAGCTTATTATTTAGAGTATGTACATCCCCTTTTCACTCACTCAGCTTCCATTCTCCCATGACAAACATCACCAAAATCATAATCCAAACAATACAACATACTTCAAAACACTATCATAAATCTAACTCACCTTCAATTCTTCTCATTAGTAACATCAGGAATATATGGCTCTACCAGAATAAACTCATTTATAATAAACAATACTTCTATCTTCCTCACCTAAAGGCTTTACGTAATTCCGTTATCACCAAGTGGACAAACATCAACAACATCAATCACCTAACAAACACCTCAAATAATCTAAAACATCTACAACAAATATCATATTCAAAATGTCCTCATCAAAATATATCCTCCTATTCAATAACCTTTGAAATCAAATACACTCCTACACTCCATATACATATAGAAGTCTCTGGTACACACAATCAATTAGCATTTTAAAACACAATACAAATTGATAACACAAATACAATGGAACCTCTAAACTACCCACTATACATCCTACAGGCCGTCATATTCGAGCCCGGTTTCGGTGCATCAAGGTATTCTTGATGAACGTTCATCAATGTACCCACTTAAAGGCTTCACGTGGGTACTGTACCCACATGAAACTTCATCATTGGTACAAGAAACAATATCAACATAACTTGTACCCAAATTATACTATAACAATGGTACAGTACCACAACACTACTACAAAATTTCACTTAGACTACACTTCAAAATCCACTTAGACTACACCTTTGAGTGCAGAGAATAGAGGGGTCGGCCAAGTGAAGCTCACTTGGACGACACCACACGGGAGTGTCGTCCAAGTGAGCCACTTGGACGACACCACACGGAGGGGTAGTCCAAGTGACCACTTGGACGACACTCCCTTGTGGTGTCGTCCAAGTGGTCACTTGGACTACCCCTCCGTGTGGTGTCGTCCAAGTGACCCTTTTTTAATTTTTTTTTTTTAATATTATTATATTTAACTTGGACGACACTCCCTTGTGGTGTCGTCCAAGTGACACTTTTTTTAATTTTTTTTTTAATATTATTATATTTAACCTGAATTATATATATATATATATTTATTTACATAAATTTTTTGGTTTAAACCCACTCCTGGGGCTTACGCGTTAATTAAAAACAATAATAATACAATGTCTTTCCGGTCTTCCCAAAATGTGCAAAAAAGCAATAAATACAATAGTTAGACAAACTAAACAACATAAACATGAAGAAAAAATTTAAGGGAAAATATCTTAAAGCCTAATCAGTATTTCAAGTAGTGCATAAATACAATAATTCAACTAAATCTCAAGGTTCATCGATGAATTTGTGGTAAAAATAGCTGCACCATCCTTGTTGAAGTGAAGTGATTCTACTGTCTGGAAATTTATCGCAGTAGTGTTTCCGAGAATACTGAAAATTAGAATAAAAAGTTAGTTTTATCATTAATTTCATAAACAATATTATAAACAAAGAAAAATGAAAAAGAAATAACTTATAAACTGTGTCAATAATAGGAAATACTTACCGCCAAAGAAAGAGTAGTACTGTTGGATTCTAATATGTCCTCTATGAACAAACACAAATAGAATCCACATAAGCCTGAAGAAGGATCTTGCATCGGGCACTATATAAAATGTATTTCAATCACTAGAGTTATACTTTAAATATTAACTGAACTGTTTCGATAAAAGAGTAATTTATAAATATACCTCTACGTTGACCCAATTGTTTTGTTGGGTCAATTTCTTCCTAGCTAAACTCCTATTCTTCATACCTCGATATGAAGTGATTGCCCTGAAAATAAAGAAAGTATATAATAACAATTAATGTATATATATAAGTTAACATATATTAATTGTATCAATTTTTTTGAAAATGACAATTAACCCCTTACTCATTTATTTTATTCACCAAATCCCTTCGCCCTTCATGACCATGATGTACCCGCAACGGATCCATGTAATAGATGTTTTCCGGCGTCTTCATGTTGATCGCAACCAACACCCAATGATAACGCCTACATTATGTCATTGAACTTAGTTAGAAGTAACAAAATGTTATTAAATATATCATTTGAACAAAATATAATGTGCTAACCCCATATTACAAGGGATCATCACAAGATGATCTTGATCCTCATGCTTCAACAACATCTGTACCAAGTGAGAATGCTCGAGCTCGTGTTGTGGAGAAATGAAAGAGAAGTTGGTGGAGACAACCTCATCGTACAAGTATGAATCACACAGGTACCTGTAATCTTAAACATGTTAGTACTTATGAATTTTTTAAAAAATTAGATAACATTTAAAATGTATTGTTATTTTACCTTATATATAAGCATATGGCAGAAGCGCTCAACCACTCGCGCTTCACAACCTCCCGCACCTGTTCGAATGACACATGATCTTCAAAAGCTTCACCCCAAAACAACTCCGGCATGTGAATGGTATACGAATCATCTCTCGCAGCATGCTCAACCATAGTCTTTAAAATAAGAAAACATCCACGCGGTGAGAGATCACAACCTTCTCGAAGATAAGTGGTCTTCTTAACTGGAGTAGCAGAATGACCAACAGATTTGTCTTTAATGACATTTCTTCTTGGAACCTAAAACACAATTTCACTAATTATTTAAAGTAAGACTAATTTTATATTGAAGTTATACTAATTCGATAAGTAATTTAAATACCTGCACCTGCTGTTGTAATGAAACTAACTTTAAAGGCCACGCAACAAATGTACCCAATGCATGACTAACAAGTGTAATCTCTGCATCATCATTAGGATACGGCAAAGGGATGGACTCACAACCAGCGACTATATCAATAAATCTCACTTTGACTTGATCATCATTTAGTACTCGTCCATGCAATCTCTGCCCCTCTATTCTTAATATTGACCCCGACCCAACCATAACAAAATACGGTTTCTCGACGTAGATGTCGCAAACACTCTCACCCTAAGTATAACAACATAAATATTAATATGTGACATATATTAAAACATGCATATAGCTACTGTAGAAGGCCAGAAAGGAAATATGTCAACGTTGAGAATATGATAGAATGGATAGAAAATACCTCTGGGGCAGGTGAAAAGTGTGAAGGGCAGCTATCATGGACGCTCTGACCCATAGGAGACTCATGGAAAGAAGGACAACTGTCATTGCCCATTACTGTTTGCTTATGTAGTTGAGCTTTCAGACCTTCAACTTCCGATCCTAGTGAATCAATCTTACTTCCCATATTTATCACTAACTGGGTCAATTGATGTGCCTGTTCCAACCTCATTCTTTCAGCAAGAATCAACTGTTTTCCAGAAATTCCTTCACCTATACCATCGTTAGCATGAAGAGGGATTGGCAGACCGATGTTCTCTAAATTTGACATGTACTCGGTACAAAATTCAACAGCTTCTTCCATTAAATATCTCTCAGCAATACAACCCTCTGGCCGACTTCTGTTTTTCACATATCCTTTCAAAACTTTCATATATCTTTCAAAAGGGTACATCCACCTCAATGTCGGAGGCCCACACTCTTGGATCTCCTCGACTAAATGAACAGTCAAGTGGACCATAATATCAAAGAAAGATGGAGGAAAATACATTTCCAACTCACAAAGGATCTCAACAATTTCAGCTTGTAAAATTGGCAACTTATTAGGATCAATGACCTTGCTGCAAATGGATTTGAAGAATAAACACAATTTCGTGATTGTTACACGAATTTCTTTAGGCAAAATAGATCGTATTGCTATTGGAATCAAATTTTCCATCAGGATGTGACAATCATGTGACTTTAATACATTCATTTTAGAATCTTTCAAAGAAACCAAACTTCCGATATTTGATGAGTACCCCTCGGGAACCTTAACTGATCTCAGAGTCTGACAGAAAACTTTTTTCTCCTTTTTAGAAAGTGTATGTGCAGCTGGGGCGCAATATGTTTTCCACCCATCTTTAACTGGTCTCAGTTCTTCTCGTATCCCTAATTGGATCAAGTCTTTTCTCGAGTTTTCAGTATCTTTTGTTTTACCTCTTATACCCAGTAATGTAGAAATAACACTTTCAGTTACATTTTTCTCTTGATGCATAAGATCTATGAAATGTCTGACGGTTAAATCTTTCCAATAAGTCAACTCCCAAAAAATTGAGCATTTCTTAAAACCCTTAGAAGGCACCGACTTAGCATTTCCCTTCCCTAGTGTAATTTGCAAGTTCTTCACCTTATCAAATACCTCTTGGCCCATTAAAACAGGAGGAGAGGCACGACTTTCACAATTTCCGTTGAACACTGAAGCTGCTTTCCTGTATTCATGTTCCTTCGGCAACCACCTTCGATGCCCCATATACACCTCTTTCTTACTATATTCTAATCGCACGAAGTCAGTTTGCTCAACACATTTGGGGCATGCATACTGCCCTTTGACACTGTATCCAGATAAATTTCCATATGCAGGAAAGTCATTGACAGTACCGAACAACATCGCTCTCAAGTTGAACCTGTCTTTCCGAAATCCATCGTATACATCTATACCCTGATCCCACAACAGCTTCAAATCCTCAATTAAAGGTTCCAAGTACACATCAATGTCATTGCCAGGTTGTTTAGGTCCAGATATCAGTGTAGACAACATCAAATATTTCCGTTTCATGCAAAGCCATGGCGGTAAGTTATAGATTGCCAAAACTACAGGCCACGTACTATGAGAGGTACTTTGTATTCCATGAGGATTCATTCCATCTGATGACAATATCATTCGTATGTTTCTTGGTTCTGCTGCAAATTCAGGGTATTTTGCATCAAAATTCTTCCACTGACGTGCATCAGCAGGATGCCTAAGCATTCCATCCTTGACCCTCTCATCTGAATGCCATGTCAATTTCTCAGCAAATTCTGCACTCTGATACATACGTCTGAGTCTAGGAAGAAGTGGAAAATAGTACATCACCTTCACTGGGATAGATCCACCCTTCTTATAACGATCTGCATTACACTTTGGACATTCTTTCAGCTGAGCATATTCATTCCGAAACAAGATGCAATCATTCACACATGCATGTATCCTCTCATGTTTAATTCCAATGGAACTCAGCACTTGTTTAGCTTCATAAGTTCTTGGAGGTAATACATTGTCATCCGGCAACAATTGTTTGACCTTACTCAATAAGTCTGTGAAAGATGAATCGGTCCATCCATGTTTAGCTTTTAAATTGTACAACGTCACAACTGCATCTAATTTTGAAAACTTGCACCCCTCCCACAACGGTTGTTTTACATCATTTTTTAGCTTTTCCAATAACTCAGGACGATCAATCAAATCTTCCTCCAACACCGCTGGAATTTCATCCACATCATCATCCGTTACAAATTCATTTGCACTACTCTCCACATGTCCAAAATTAGACTCATTTGACTGAGTATAACTACCTTTCCTCTCACCATGATATGTCCAACAAGTGTATGCACTGTTTATCCCATTAATAATCAAGTGTTCTTCTACTTCACTATATTTCCATGTATAATGATTCAAACATTTCCAACAAGGACATAAAATGTACTCTTTGTCTTTTACATTCAATCTTGCAAAGTCAATAAATTCATTAATCCCATTCTCATATTCCCTTGATAAACGATAGGCAACCATCCATTTTCGATCCATAGTTTCTACCACATATCGATTACTACCAAAAGATGTACCAAGGAACATTCAATAACTTTTCAAGAAACATTCTAGACTAATCTAATATCTAATAACATTTTACAACTTTATATCTTAAACCATCACAAGTTTTAATTTTTCCACCTATGACCTAACATTTTACAATTTTACATCCTAAATAATCCAATTTTTTCAACTATGACCTAACATTTTACAACCATGGCATAACATTTTTCAATTTTACATCATAAATAATCATAAAAGTTACCATTTTTCTAATTTTAAACTAATTATATCTAACTAATTAAATAATTTCAATCAACAAACTAATCTAATTTCGAAATAGTTAATAGTATGTACAAGTTAACAAATAAATGCAAGCAATTATTTCAATAAACAAAATAACTAATTAATTCAAACTTAAATTACAATAATAAACCAAAAATTAAAAAAAATACTTACTTGAACAATGGAGAAGGAGAGGGAGCTTGGGAGGAAGATGAATTGAGTCCTTGAACAATGGAGGAGGAGGAGGAGCTGGTTCAAATCGCTGGGGTGGGGTTTTGCTGGTTCAATTCGCGGGGTGGGGTTTTGCTGGTTCGCTGGTTCGCTGGTTCAGTTCTGGGATTTGGGGGGTGGGGGGGGGGGGGGGGCGGGGGGGGGGGGGGGCGGGGGGGGGGGGGGGGGGGTGAAATAAACAAGAAAAGCTTTTTTTTTTAATTATTATATATCTTGGACGACACCTCCGTGTGGTGTCGTCCAAGTGACTTTAATTTATTTTTTTTTTTTAAATTTTAAACAACTTGGACGACACCCCCGTGTGGTGTCGTCCAAGTGCTTTTAATATTTTTTTTTTTTCAATTTTAAACAACTTGGACGACACTCCCGTGTGGTGTCGTCCAAGTGAAAAATGATTTTTTTTTTAATTTTTTTTTTTAAAACCACTTAGCCGACACCAATAGGTGTCGTCCAAGTGTTCACTTGGACGACACCACGCGGGAGTGTCGTCCAAGTACCACTTAGACTACCCCTTTTCTGAAGTGTAGTCCAAGTGGGTGTAGTCTAAGTGGCTTTTTGTGGTAGTGCAAGCTTCTATCCAATAACTTGAACCCAAAATAAAAGTAGTAAATATATATGTGATTTGCAAATTGACCCACAAATATATAGATAATTGTAGCGTGGCCCTTAATTATATAGATAATTGCAGCGTGACCCTTAATTTATGAGATATTATGCCCAAATCCCCTTAATGAACCTGATGCATGGAAGTATTGATGCACCCAATCTTTTCACATCATATTCAGCCTATACCTTATTACTTATCCCTTCAACATGCAGATTACCCTAATTCTATATTTCTAGTATTTGATCTTTTTCTTTCACAAGTTGTGGTTAGAAAGATGTTTCAAGTTTTTTATCACAAAAAGTGGGCGGCAATTTTGCAAACATATCTGCCAAGGCCAACAGATATCTATATTTTAGACCTTTATCTTTTATATCTTTTGATATCCTTCTACATATATGTTACCGGAAGTTAGATCTCTTCTTCAAACTTAGAAAGGATTTAACGGCTAATACAGTTTGTTAGTATGAAACAATGTAATATTAGGTGTTGTTGTCATTTTGTAACTATCACTATTCTCTTATATATAAATGTTGTGAATCATCAAAAAAAAAGGTAAGCTTACCCTGATTTTGTGTACCTTCACTTCGGACTAATAAATAATCAACTTGATAAATTTCATTAAACTTACTCCCTCCTTTCCATTTTGTTAGGCCTGTTTTGACTTTCACGGTCGTCGAGACACGACTTAAAACGTAAATATTTCGAATTCTACACATACAAAAATTATAAAACTTTGATATTTTAAAAATATACATTGAGACGAACCTAACAACATCTCATATGACTATATTATTTCTTATGGGCTAATAGAAATTCATAGTCAAAATTTTCAAAGTTTGACTCCCAAAATAGAAAGTGGACAAACAAATTAGGATGGAGGGAGTATAATTATTTATATAATAATTAAGGCTAGTAACTTTAAATATTAATGATCAAACTAACCAATTATTTATTTCTAATTAAAAGAAGTATATATACCTCCCTACTAGCTACATATTATAGGCTAGATATTTTGTATGACAAACCAATCATCTAAATCCACCCATCTCTATATTATAAGTATTTTCTTGTCAAGGATATGCTTCATTTACCTCCACATATAGTGCGTTATATATTGACCCATACCATGCATTTTATCATCTACGTATTTGCTTCCACGCCACTATGTTGATCCACTTTTCCTTTTAAGTAAAATTCTTTCATTTTTTAAAATATATTCCGAATCAAAATATTATTTAATTTAAATGATACGAGTCAATAATTATTATAATTTGATATGAAAAATTTATTAAGTTTATCAATGATTAATAAATTGAACAATCTTATTATTAAGCCAATGAATTATTTTGATAACCACTGTTTTATTTGTAACTTAAAGCATTCATTTATCACAAGTAAAATTTCATGATATGATTTGGGATGGAAGCCAATGAGTAATATATACTACTAATTACTCAAAAAATCTTCTGTTACGTACGTTAGCTAAGTTGTTTTTGGTCCTTTTCTATTATATTTTATGAGCAACTAATTAATTAAAAATTTAAATTTACTACAAGCAACTTGCTATATTAAATGGATAGCAATAGTAGTATATTTGCTACATTATCTATCGTTATTATTTTAGTGCTTATTTAATAACATAGCACACAATGAACTAATATATAACAATAAAATAGTTATTTAGAGCTACTACTATATTTGCATTTTTCGTTACAACATTTTGATCTTTATTTATACCAATCAAAATCTTATCGAGTAATAGACTATGCTAAGTATGTAAATAATATAATATATGAAAATAAATTTGAAGTATTTTTATTATGTGTTCAAATTTAGTAATTAGAGTTATCTTAAATTTATATTAAGTTATGGTGACTTTACATTGTTTGATTTATTTTAGGTTAAAGGCATGTTTAATTTGATCACACATGTTTGCTGCCGCATTATTTTTTTATCACATATTTTATTTTGTCCCATATGGTCACACATCTTTACAAAAATGGTCTATGTTGCTACTGTCGTCGAATTTTTGTTAAATTTGAAATATTTATAATATGTGACATTCATTAGAATATCTTACGAGTTGGACAAATTTACAATGTCACATGTTTTACATTTCAAAATTTAGCTAACATTTTGTCGACATTAGTAACTAAAGCAACTTTTGTAAGGATGTGTGACCAAATAAAATAAAATGAAACATGTGGGATCAAAATATAACGTGACAACAAATATGTGTGATCAAATGTGCCTTTAACCCTTTATTTTATTATATACATTAATTGCGCGTAATCATTACCATTATTAATAGCTAGACATCTCCCTATTTGGAGTCCGGCTCCTCTCCAATTCCGTTCTTTCATGTTCCCTCATGTTTTCTTCATTTTCATCATTATTAAAGATCTGTTTGAAAATATAATTTATTAAGATAATTTCAAATTGTAAAGAAATGATTCATATTATTAGGTCCTTCTTACCTTACACAGTTACACTTTACATGTCTTACTTTTGCATAACCAATATTTTAATATAAGAACAATGTAGGATTAAAATGTTTCATGTAGTCAATCGAATAGCCTAGTGGAAAAAGTTTTTACTAGTGATCAGAAAGTTCTGGGTTCGATACTCACCTCATCTTTAATTTACAAAAAATTGTACTTTAAACTAATCGAATAACCTAGTAGAAAAGACTCTTGCTAGTGATCAAAAAGTCCTAGATTCAAAACTCACCTCAACCCTAATTTACAAAAAAAAAAAATCATACTTTATATTTTATGTACGTACTAATTAACACCGTCCAACCTATGGGTCTCCAGTTATTGTTTCATCAACTTCTTATTCTTTTCTCAACTACTCCATCCGTCCCTAAAAGATAGTCACATTTTAACTTTTATTAGTTAAACATTACAAAATTTGATCATGAATTCCCATTAAACGATAAGAAATAATATAGTCTTGTGGGATCTTGTTAGATTCGTCTCAATGTATATTTTTAAAATATTAATTTTTTATAATTTTTTCGCCATGTAGAATAATATGTATTTATGTTTTAAATCGTGTTTTGTTGACCACCAAAAATTAAAATGTGACAATTTTTAAAGAACGGAGAGAGTATTAATTAATAGCAAGTGGAACTTCTTAATGAGCCATTTGACTTAATAACAGTACATTAACAGCTTTTCTTTCATCTCCAATAAATAGTAAAATTATTTATTTGTTTATTTATTTGGAGTCGTCCGACGTCCCAAAATGAATGTCGGTTTTTGAGTTGTGGGGTCTTGTAAATCTTTGGTCTGCGAGTATTAAATAGGAGTATAATTTACTGCATCATGATTCGTTTGGACAAACAAAAACAAAAAGGAATAAATAATCTATTTGTACATTTAGTTATGAGTGGACAGAGTTTAACTACTAGTGCAATATGTGTCGAGCATATTGTGTACCAAAACGCAAGGCATCGATTCAGGGCCGGTCCTGACATTTTCGGGGTCCTTGGCAAAAAATAAAAAACGGGACCTCCCAAAATATATTAAAAAATTGAGTAAATACTAATTTTACTTTTATTAAAAGGAAAAGAGGATACATAAAACGTTAATTTTACAAAAAAAGCTACTTTTCCGAGCATTGCTTGATGCAAAATTATTAATAATAGAACTAATATCGATATTTCCTAACAATTGAATTATGATGTCACTAGCTCAAATTGTCAAATTGCCGCGAATGCCCAAATTGCCAAACAATTGAATTATGATTTCTTTTTTGAACTTAAAACTTATATTGATATTGAAAGTATTGTATATTTTCTGTTTTACAATTCACATATATATATGCAGTAGGCATTAGTATTTACTATTTAGTTTCCAACGGATGAAAAAACTCTATATTAATTACACCACTTATTACCTACAGGCTACAATTATGCTAATTAACGGTAAGTTAGCATATAAATTAGCATTTAAGTATTTAACAACAGTCAACAAACTCTTAAATAGGGCGGCAGCAATCAGTACAATGGTCCGATCGATTATATATATATATATATATATATATATATATATATATATATATATATATATATATGTATATATATTATATGCAATTTGATTATTAAGATGCACACTCCACATTAAAAGTTAGCATCTTTTTGTGTTAATATATAAAATTTTATGCTACTATTATCAATTAGTTTAGATTGGCGTCTCATTGGTTTATTGTTAAGATTGTTGGATAATTAACGGTTTGAATCATAACTTGACAATTTTGATGATTGCTAAAGAGTTGTGCAAAGTTAGAGATTGAATGGAAGAGTTTGAAAATTGAAGTAATTTCTCCAACATAGGATGAGCATGGGAAAGTTGTTCACTTCATAAGAAGAGACCTCCCAAAGCCTACCAAATAAGTTACAACTTTATGCTAAGGCCATTAGGGTTCACACGCCAGACTACGCATAATAGAGGATATAATTAGCAGTTAATGCACACGTTTTTGTGTCATCATTGAGGTGATTGACTGCCAATTAATGCACACAGTTTTGTGCCATTAGGGTGATTGACTGCCAATGAATGCACACGGTTTTGTGTCATTAAGGTGATTGACTACCAATTAATGCACACGTTTTGAGTCATTAAGGTGATTGACTGCCAATTAATGCACACGTTTTGAGCAACCTATAAAATGATCCACGCCCTCTCATTTACATATAACACAACACAGAAAGATATACACACTAAAAACAGAGAGCTCACCATCCTCTCTGAATTTTCTATTGCTTTTGTCCAGTGATTCAACAAAGCTTGTCAACGGTTCGACGATTGAGTTGCAGTGCTAGCTACGTCAATCGTTGGTCATTTTATCCTGGGAGACGATCGGTTTCACGGTTTCCGAAGCACCAAGAGAATGAGCCGAATCTGTTTTAAGGAGAGTGTGTTGCACACGACTTGGTTATTTTTCGTTTGTAAACATGTACATCCTGTTTTCATTTTCATATGTGTAATTGGCTACTTTTCGTTCGTAAAATGCTTGTATTTAGTTCCACTTTTCAAGTTAGTTCCCTACAAAGAATTTCTAGGGTTTCACTCTAAAACCAATTGTCAATAGAGGACTAGCCCAAGATCTTATATATTGACCCGGGAGGACACAGATATCCGATGTGGAATCGATCATCTTCATCAGCTGTAAAGGATTGCAAGGCAAGGATTATGGCAGAACTTCGCCAAAATCATGCTTGCAGCGGCTGCATTGGTTGCTTGTGCGGTTGGAGATCGACGAGGCTCAACTCGACGAAAGTTGGGTAAGAGTTTTTCTGCCTCATCAGTAAGTTTGACCACACTATCTGCTGCATGAGCGGCCTTGGACGCTGATTCATAAACTTCTATATAATCAAGAGATGTTACAATAAGATCTTATATATTGACCCGGGAGGACACCGATATCCGATGTGGGTGTGCATCTTAACACTCCCCTCACGTGTTAACCCAATCATCGGCGGAATTTTTTCATGCCGGTATTAATTCCCGGAAGAACATCGACGGGTTACACGTGGTTTAATAACTCGAGCTGGCTCTGATACCATGTTAAGAGTCTCTGGGGTTCCCTTTTAATATTATATTAGTTGATTTTACGTCTACTATTATATTTGTTTAATGGTTAGTCAATACACGTGACTTGCATATGACAGTTTTGGAGAGATATCTTTATCATTTTATATTAATATAAAGCCAAAGAAAGAAAATCAAAAATTAAAATTTAGGGTTAACAATGCCATCATCGCTTATGTTTGATCCATGTTACCAGTCGATCACTTATACAAATTTTCAAAGTGTTCAATCGATCACAATGTTTGCAAATTGTACTAGTTGATTTTTCATCCACTATTTCGTTTGGTGAACGATCAATCAACGCACATGAACTGTCTATGACATTTTTAGGAGTATTTTAGTTATTACCCACATCAGATATCGGTGTCCTACGAGTCAATATATAAGATCTTGGACTATTCCCCTTATTGCCAATTGAAGATAAATGATTGATTGAGATACTTTGAAACATAAGTTATTGACTGGTGACATGAGAGTAATATAAGTGATGTCTTTTATCATTAACCTTATTATTTATTCAAATATTGTCTTAGTGAAGCGTTAACAGTCAAGCTCTAATTTCTTGATCAATGAGACACATTTTATAATTTATCTCAATAAACTCGAGATGAAGAGGACAACGTGTGAGGACCGCTCTATAGTAAAAGTATTAGTTTTGTAGCAAGTTGATGAGGGTAATAGCAAATATGCTATGCCGTGCGTCAGTGACCATTTCTTTTTCTGTCCTTTCTATTTGGTAGTGAGTTCGAATCTTCTCGTAAGTTTGGCTTCAACATGTAGCCTACCTTTAGCCAACCTGTTTGTCAACCCAACCTCCAAATAAAGAAGAGAATCACTCATTAGTTCAAATTATTGTAGTCCGTTCGAGGAGACAACTACGATTGTCAATTTGATCTTAGATAGTGGAACGAAGTTATACTTTTAGTCTTTAAAAGTGTCTCAAGTGTTTCTATATAGTCCCCGATAATGACAATCATTGCACATTAATCCCCAACCTCGCATGTTACATTTTTATGTGATATGTATGTTGGTTGTTTGTAAATGTTTATTTCAAAAGTAAATTAAAAATAAAATGTGTGTGATATAATTTTAAGAGAGTGTAATATAAAGTGTCGTACAAAATATATATATAATAGAAGATCATAATGTCATTTTAATTACAATATCATTAACAATCAAAAGTAGATAATATTATTAGTGAGATGGAGCAAGCTCATATATATGGAGTATTTGAATTTAAAATTAAAAAAGTCAATAGCAAAATTCAAAACTCACCAATAATTTATGCTTTTCATTTTATTGTTTTAGCCTTTTACTTTTGAAAACGATTCTTTACTTCCTTTGATTTGTAATAATAGGGTACGCCTCATTCAGTGCTTGTAATATTTTTCCTTACAACTACTTATCAACCTACATATGCAATTTTGCAAGTTAGTGTCGAATGAAAAAAATTAAATAAAAAATAGTTAACATTAGTTGTACCTACTGAAAATGGAGTTTGGATACCTCACCAGTAACATTTTTATACGACATTTTCCACTATAAATATATTATTTCACTCTTTTTTTTAATCTTTAACCATATCATCTTAATAAATAATTTTCATAACTACGGGTTGTTTTTTTCTTTTTATGATAAAATTTTGTAATTTTTAACTTTTAATGATAAAAGTTACAAATAATCAAATATTCGCCTCTAAAAATATAAATGCGAATAATTTTGAATTAGATATAGTAATATAAGTTTATAAAAACAAAATTTTAAAATAATTAAATAATAAGACGGACAATATCGTACAAAGTGTTACAGACCGCCCGGACTCATTAAAATGAAACTCCAAGAAAACTGGCATATATATATTACACAACCCCCTTGTGTAACTGCTTGTTATCTTTGGAGCAACTACTGATTATATACTCTGGGTTTTGATAGTAAAGGAACTCTGTTTCCTCATAACTCTTCAATCATGAGAACTCAAAGAAAAAAACGCTCAGAGGTATATTTCATGGTGATTTAGTGTACTCTCTTTTGTGTTTTTTCTTTGTCTGAAAAAATGGTAAGTTAATATTGTTATAAATGTGTTTTATGTAGTCTTTTTGGCCATCCATAGTGATGAAAAAATGGTTTAATATTGCCCCTAAAGTTTATGACTTCAGTGAAGATGAAGTTGATACTGATAGTGAAGATGATGGTGAGTTAATCATCTATGATGATGGATTTTGATATACTTCCTCTGTCTGTTTTTAGTTGTCGTTGCAGTTATTTGCACATAAATTAATAAAAATTACATTGACAATTTAGAAATACAATTATTTGAAATTAGATCATTGGTTGATTGCTAATTTCAAGAGAAGAAAATAGTCAAAAGGTTCATTGAAAATGTAAAAGTATAATTTTCAATTTTAAAACGACAACTATTTTATGTCAACTAAAAAGGGAGGGAAAGAGTAGTAACATGCATGTTTAAGGTCATTGATTAATGATTTTCTTGATGTTGTTTTGCAGCTTGCTCCCTGAAAGATGAAAGAATGCATGAAGATCATGATGTTAGAAGAAAGTGTAATCCTCAATCTGTATGTCTTAATCAGACATTAGGTATACAGTTCAACTCTCTCTTTCTTTTTCTGTTTTATCATTCTGTAGAGATTTTGGGTCAATTCGGAAACAGCCTTATTGTTATGCAGGGGTAAGGCTGTGTACTATCTGACCCTCTCTACCGCGCTTAGGCGGGAGAGAGATCGAAGCATGTTGATGTGTTGATGTAATTTCTAATCATTTTCAGTTCTGAATTTGATTTTTCTTGAAGTTGAATTTGAAGTTAATATATTGAGATTGTTCTTTACTTAGGTAAACCAGCTAAACGTCATTCGTTGAGGCATAGGAGAGGAAAATCTGAAACTCTGCGTGCTCAGTACATAAATACAAAAGATGTGAGGTTCGGACCTAAACAATTGTTTCGTCTTGAATGGAGGATGCGTTTTTGGTTCTGGAATTCATCTGTTTATTACTGTTATTTTTCCTTCTAGAGTGAGGATAGGCACCTGGAATGTTGCTGGAAGACTTCCAGACGCGGATTTTGAAATTGACGAATGGCTTCAGATGGAAGAACCAGCAGACATTTACGTACTTGGGTAATTACATATATAAGATTTTGGTCTTTCGATGTTCCAACCTTCACGAATCGTGTTTATGATTGATGTCTAAAAATATAATTGCATCTTAAGATGCACAATCGAATGACTACAAGATTTTGCTTTTCGATCTATAAGCTATATAGTTTATTTTAGGTACTTGTTTCGTGTCTTCTACTCAACCATATAATGGACAACCTAACTTATCTTAATTGCTCTTCGTGATTGTAATTAGTAATTGTTATTTCTTGATCTCTTTATCACAACTTGATTGGATGGAACAATCTAACATATTCAAGTATGTCGCAGTTTTCAGGAGGTTGTCCCTTTAAATGCTGGGAACGTACTGGGGGCGGAGAATAGGAGGCCAATACCAAAATGGGAAGCAATTATTCGTCGCACTTTGAACAAGTCTTCAGAACCAGAAACGAAACCCAAAAGTTATAGTGCTCCTCCATCTCCGGTATTAAGGACTTCATCTGTTATTGACATACTTGCAGATGTAACTGATGCTTCGTTAGTAGAAGAGGTAGAAGTTAGTATGAAAGCGAATAAAGAGACCAACGATGGCATGATCAGAATCAGAAAGGGTCTCCAGCTAAAGAGGATGTATGATATTGACTGTGCCAGCAGTCTAGATTGGCCTGAACGCCCACTGGACCAAACACCACAAGTTCTGTCTTCTTCATCCAAGCTAAGAAGAGTATTCAGTAGTTCTGCGAGAGTTGGTTCAAATTGGTTGGATGATGCCTTAACCTCTGGCTCCCTAAATCCTTCAGAAGATTGCAATAAAATGAAAAGAGTGCGTCATAGCTCAGGGAACTTGGCGTTGATGTGGATGGACCACCCAGATGGCTTGGATGAGATAAATTCCATGTCTGATGATTTTGAAGATTCCGATGAGGAAGGTGATAGTTTTCCAGGATTCTCAGATGATGAGCAGGAGAGTTCACCTGTAACGGATGTGGTAAAAACAAACCAGAAGTATGTTCGCATTGTCAGTAAACAAATGGTTGGGATATATGTGTCAATATGGGTGCGGAAGAGGTTAAGAAGACGCATAAATAACTTGGAAGTTTCTCCTGTTGGAGTCGGATTGATGGGCTACTTGGGCAATAAGGTATTCCTCCTCCTTGAAGGCTAGATAGAGAACTGTCGTAATACTAAAGTTTGTTGCAATTACATGAATAACTTAAGAATCGACATATAGCTTGAAGTTCATATCTGATTTAAGTCATTGTGAATCCTGTCGTCAATTATCCTCAATGAAAGTACTAGTTTCTTTGAAATATTTTTCTAGTCCGAAATCTTTATGGTGCTAATCATTTGACTGGTATCGCAGGGATCTGTTTCCGTTAGCATGTCACTTTACCAAACGCGGTTGTGCTTCGTCTGTTCTCATTTGTCCTCTGGTCAAAAGGAAGGTGCTGAAGAAAGGCGCAACTCTGACGTGATTGAGATTTTGAGACGCACGCATTTCTCATCTGCCTTGGGCACTGTTCAACCTCTAACAATTTCAAGTCACGAGTAAGTACTTGCTCCATCCATGTATTATCATTTATAGCTAGAACCGGAGAAGCTTCAATACAGAATGTTCTGTAGTCACTAATATCCTTGAAGATGTATTGTTCGGGACAACAATTCTCATCCTAACCTACTTTTAACAGTCAGGTATTCTGGTTTGGAGACTTGAATTATCGTCTAAACATGGCTGATGACGAAGTGAGGAAGCTTGTTTCCAACAAGAATTGGGAAGAGCTTCTGAACTATGATCAGGTATCTATTATCCATTCGATTTATAAGTATAAACGGTATGTGTACAATGAGAGCCCATATTATCCTATAATTGTAACTGTTTTGGCAGTTATGCAAAGAGCTACGACGTGGGCATGTCTTTGATGGGTGGAAAGAAGGGATCATCAACTTTGCACCTACTTACAAATTTGAATTTGACTCTGACAAATACTCGGGTGAATATGCAAAAGAAGGGGAGAAGAAGAGATCCCCAGCTTGGTAACATATTTCTACCTTAGTATTTAGATAGAACCTAAGCGTTGAACGGTTGAAGACATTGATTGCTAAAAAAAATTGTACGCTCTGCAGGTGTGATCGTATCTTATGGCTAGGGAAACGGATTAGACAACTTTCATACAACAGAGCAGGGATAAAACTCTCAGACCATCGGCCTGTCAGCTCAATGTTTGTGGTTGAAGTTGAAATCTTCGATCAGCGTAAACTCCTGAAAGCCCTTCATGTCAACACTGCAGCAGTGCATCCGGAGATGTTTGTAGACGAGAATGAAAATTCAGAATATACGTTATAATGTCACAACAGATAATGATATTTATAGGTTAGTACAGAGAGTAAGATAATTGCGTCCTGCATATACTTCAACAGCATTCTGTTCGTTGCTACAAAGCATGGCATCTCAGGGCGAAAAGCCTCAATCGACTTACCTACCTAGTTAGGTATAATTTTTATTGCGTAAGACTTGTATCTTCTGGACTTTCAGTAAAACTAATTGAAGCTCTTCTCTGTGTACATTCAGGAACATTGCTCAACGATTGAGGTAACGTTCCAATAACAGAGGTGCCGAGGTTACCATATAGCCGCTCGCTATTCTTTGAGAAAACCATGCAGACCATGTGCATTTTAGAGCAGGAGCAATGGTTCATTTTCTTAAATTGCAGTCTTGATAGATACATTTATAACTGTAAATTGTGATAGTTTTACAAGATTTTCCCTTAGAACCCTTAGAAGATTATAGAACAAAAGAAGTAGAAGTTTTTTTGAGTTAAAACTGATATGAACGCTATGTACATTTTAGTTATAAATAACAAAATGTATATTCTACATTTAGTGAGATATCCAATAGATTGTGCGTGTGATTTTTAGTGTGATATAGTTCATTCTTAGCAATCTGAAAATTAAAAGCACTAACATAGACACATTCATTTGGCAGAAGAAAACATAGCAACCCAAGGCGAAGGTTCGCTCGAAATAGTTATGTATTCGAAGCATCAAACATATAGCCGAAGGTTTGAAATCGATTTTCTGCGAACTGAGCCAAGGGTTTGAGATTATTCGGCTCGGTTGTTTAGTGTTTGGCTTAAGCATTTTGTTCCTAGTTAAATGTTGAGGGAATTGCTGATTTGGTCCCAGTAAGTGGGTTACTGTTGTACTTTGGTCCTTGATGGACTTGTGATCTCTTGAGGCTCGGCTGCGAGGCTATCAAGACTGGGTCTAAGTCCAACTGTAGTATCTGACTCGGAAGGCACTTGGAACCTTCTTGTTGAGATGGTTCTTCTCGGAATAAGCCGCGCCCTGGACGCCAGAGGTGATACTCGTTCGGTTTCCGCAACACCTGAAAGTGTGACCGTTGCCGGCCACAAACACTCCGATGCCTAAGTCAGTATGTGCTTATTGAGTCTTTAAAGCTTAAGGAACTAAATTCACATTACCTTTCAATGACAATTAAGAGCTCCTTTTATAGGCAAAAGGAGAAAGAATAGTAGTACCTCAAAGGAACCAGATTGTGACACTTGTCTTCATCTGGTTATCACAAGGTACGGATGGGCTTGATCCACTTACCCAAGATGATTAGTGGACACTCCCCTTACTGGGGCAAATATAGACGCGGCCCACTCTCAGGGTATCCATCATTGCCCCTTTTATCTCCTCAATCGAGGGTCTCACAGATGAGAGTATAAGTTCATGGACGAGATTGAAGGGATAAACGCTGGACTACTCCTTCATTGTGAAGAGTCGTATTGGGATATCCGCGTCATAACGCCACGTGTTCGTACGAGATTTGGCTGAAAGGTGGAGGGTCATATTATCAATCTATAAAAGGTACAACTTCCTCCTCATTTGTACTTTCCAATCTTTCTTCTTCTTCTTCAACTTTCTGAAACGCTTTTTCCTGCAATTCCCTCTTGAGACTTTCTCTGCAGTTCTTCTCATCTCTTCCTTACTTTTTACTCGAAGTTTTTCCGATCATTTCCACCGGAAACCTCCTCACCTTTCCTCTATCGACTGGTAAGACTGCCGGTGTGATGAAGTTGGTGGAATGTCAGACTTCGATTTTGCATATAAATCACCATGGTTTCTTTTTAGGTTATGAATGATGAAGTATTTCCTAGATTTGTGACCCTTCAATTTCTTACCCCAAAACCGTTCATTTCCCGGTCTTTGATGCATTTGAATTTTGAAAACCTTGTTCTCTTTTTGTTTGTCAGAAAAGGGTGACTTTCCGTATTTCACATGAGACTAACCGGTTCATCTCCCTTCTACAGATATTCATATGGACGAGACTCACACTTCAGCTTACCTCTCAAACGAAGGCATGATGAATGAGGTTGGTTCTTTCCTTTCTTTATCTGTAATTTCTTTCGGAGCTGACACTGGTTATGTCCCGGAAGTAAATGGCGAGCCCCTGAGCCGGGATATCAGATCTTTACCCAATTTCGAGGTCTCCTTTTCTAACTCTTTTTCTTACTTTCCAGATCAATTCCTCTGCCACGCCCTCGGACATACCCGCAAACGTGGAGACAGATACTCGCACCGATTCCCCTTCGACATACCTCGTGGAAGAGAACATTGAGGCGGCTAATCCTGACAAAGGAGATGAACCTACCATTCATGTAAGCGAGGGTGATGCTTCAGATGATTCGGTGCAAGAAATCCACCCTACCGAAGCTGAGGGTGAAGAAGTGGACACTGAGTTTGAGGAGCTGTTGTCTCAAGGTCCTATCTCATCGACCCTTCCTGAGAATGTCCAGAAGTCTCCCAAGATCCCCCGGCAGGGACTCAGGTGCCGGAATCTTCAAATTCCCAGGGTCTTGAGAGTTCTCATTCTGAGGAGACGAGGGTCTCGGCTTCACAAGGGGAATCTGAAGAGACTTCGAGAGATGACCTCTTGGACTCGCTCTTTCCTGATGGTAAGATCCCCTCCTTCGTGACAGATTCCCTCCCCATCAGTAGTGAATTAAACTTAGACAGGGTGAGAGAGTACTTCAACATCCCCTTTTCCTTTATATTTAGACTTCCCTCCGAAGGTGAAACCCTTTTTAGGTATGAAAAAGGATGGACACCCATGCACATATTATCCTTAAACGTAGGATTTAGATTACCCTTAACTCCCTTTGTTCAAGAATTATTGAGAGTATTACCTGCGGCGCCGGGCCAAATCACTATCATGGGACAAGTGGTCTTGACCATTTTCCAAGTGGCTTGTGCAAAGGCGGGTATTGTTCCCACAGTAGGTTTATTTCGCCTGATGTTCTCTGCCACTCATAAGGGTCAGTATTATTTCTCCGCACAGTCCGGTTGTAAATTTCTAAGTACACCTCGCCCTAGTAAAGTTAGGGAAATGTATTTTCATCGATTCTGGTGTTTATTCAAGGGGAACTTTGGTAAGGGTATTCCTCTCGAATGGCAGCCTCGGCGAAAGAGTCACGGTTTGAAGAAGTTTAAAAGTTCTGCTGAAGACCAGCATAATTTGGAAGTTCTTCGTGAAGTCTTTCAGAATACTCTCCCTTGGAACGTATTTTGTGACGAGGGTTGTTTAATACTGGCGGGCATTATAGATAAACATTTTTCGAGGACCGTCACTTGGGGTATATCCTCGCTTTTCTGTGCTTGTAAACGAGTCCCTTTAATTTGTCTTTTATTAACAAAAGTGATCTGATTTTGTGCAGACGATGTCATCAACGCGAGCATCAACGCTCCTTCCCACCTGCAACTAGATTTTTCTGCCATGATGGGGCAAAAAACACCAGCTCTGAACATCCCTATTGCAGATCCTTCCGTTCCTCGGACTACCCCTTTTCCGCAGCATATAAGGACCGTTCCTCCTGCTTCTCAAGAAGATACCCCTCGGTCTATGCCTCCTCCGGCTCCGAGGCCTCCTTCTCAAACAGATAAAGGGAAAAGGCCTGGAGGAACGTCTTCCGATGCCCCTGCTCCCAAAAGAGTGAAGACCACTGCTGCTAA
The DNA here is from genome assembly GCA_003412495.2 of Echium plantagineum. Lineage (NCBI taxonomy): Eukaryota > Viridiplantae > Streptophyta > Magnoliopsida > Boraginales > Boraginaceae > Echium > Echium plantagineum. Next base: position 26,750,350 of record CM016566.1, on the reverse strand, counting down.
GGGATCTTCTTCTAAAAAGAAAGGAAAGGGAACCCGTCCAGCCTCGGCTGATAAGGAAGGTCCCATTCAAGGCGCAGATGGTAGCGTAACTACTCGCGTTACCAAGGGATCCATCCGCAGCTCCTTATTCGATATTGAAGGTAAGGCTGTGGAGATTAGGTATAACTTGAATTATCTACAACCTCCTTACATCCTCCCCGGCGCGGCCCTTGTGATTCAAGAAGACACTGAGTGGGTGGACGCAAAGGACAGCTACAAAGCCTTAAAGCCCCTCATGCTAAAAGGTAATGGCGACCCTTTTGATGACATAGAGTCCACCGTTGACCTCACTGCAGAGCTAATGCACAAGGAATTGCAAGTAAATATTCTTTTCTCTTCCTTGGTCTTTATCTCATGTATACATATTTCTTTTATTTACACAAGTCCTCGCTACTTTCAGCATATGAATGGGGTCTTCGTGCTAGGAAGGCGGGCTCGCGAGTTTGAGCAAATGTACGAGTCCTCTGAGAAGAAGCTGAAGGAGGCTGAGGAAAATCTAGCTACTCATGATGAGACTGTTCAGTCCCTTAAGAACGCCAACTCTACCCTCGAAGGTAAGCTGTCTCTTGGGAAGAAAGAAGCCATTTCATTGCGTTCAGCTTTAAACAAGGCCAAGGGAGAAACCAAAGCTCTAGGGAAAGAGAAGGATCTTCAGATCAAGGCCACCGAAGAAAAACTTGCAGTTGCGGAGAAGGGTTTCCAGACTTGGAAGAAGAGAGCTGGTTCCTTAGCTCAATCTACCGTGTCTCTGCGAAAGTCTATTCCTGTTCTCGTGCAAGAACAAGTTCAGCAGTTCATGACTGGCCCCGTCTTTAATGCTCATATTTCGAAGTCCCAGTCCTGTATCCTCTCAGAGTTTGGTAAAGCCTTCTCTGATAAGTGTCCGGAACTTGCTTCCCTTATAGCTGAGTTTAAGAGGCTTAAGGTTCTTCCTGATGTAGATAGTTCCACCTCTTCTTCGGGCCCTACTAATTCGTGAACCTTTGTACCTTCGGTTTTATTGTTATGGATAATTTCGTTTCCTTGTTAACTTACTATGTATATCTCCTGCCCCTTGCAAATTTATTCTGTTTATTGATAACGAATGTATTTGCAAAGATTAGAAACATATTAGTTAATTGTTGTTGGTGAAGTCCCACCTTATCGTATTTTAAATCGCCTGTTCGAGGCTTAATGATAAACGTGCCTCTAATAACGAATCAAAATCATATGGTTGGAATTTGGTGTTTTTATTAATCAAGACTTCTAGTGATTCTGATCACATGGTCAAAGCTCAATCGTAAACGTACCCCTAATGATTGTTTAAAATCACATGTTTGGGAATTTACGTTTTTTATTAAACGAGACCTCTAGTGATTATAATCACATGTTCGAGGCTTAAACGTGAACGTGCCCCTAGTGATTATTTAAAATCACATGTTTGGGAGTTTACGTTTTTTATTAACCGAGACCTCTAGTGATTATAATCACATGTCCGAGGCTTAAACGTGAACGTGCCCCTAGTGATTATTTAAAATCACATGTTTGGGAGTTTTACGTTTTTTTTTTATTGAACGAGACCTCTAGTGATTATAATCACATGTTCGAGGCTTAAACGTGAACGTGCCCCAAGTGATTATTTAAAATCACATGTTTGGGAGTTTACGTTTTTTATTAACCGAGACCTCTAGTGATTATAATCACATGTTCGAGGCTTAAACGTGAACGTGCCCCTAGTGATTATTTAAAATCACATGTTTGGGAGTTTTACGTTTTTTTTTATTAAACGAGACCTCTAGTGATTATAATCACATGTTCGAGGCTATGATAGTCAACATTATGGTTGTAGCAAAATAACCTATTGACCTTGATTAATTTATACATGATCAAATCTTGTCTTACAGGACACAGACGTCCTTTTGGAAATTAAAGATAATACTTAACCAGATTTGTCACATGCCATGTACGAGGTACTAGGTCACCATTTAGTTCTACCAGCCGATAGGTACCTGGGCCTATTATCGCCGCCACTTTGTATGGGCCTTCCCAAGTTGGACTGAGTTTGTTGATATCCTTTGGGTTGGCTGCAGAATTTAACCTCAAGACAAGGTCTCCTACGCTGAACTGGCGACCTTTCACCCTTCGGTTGTAAGCTTTGGACATGAGACTCTTGTATTGTTGAGTTTTATAGAAGGCTCTGTCTCGTCTCTCATCCACAAAATCCAGCTCTTGTCTCAACCTCGTATCGTTCAATGCTTCGTCAAACCCTCTTTGTCTGAACGTTGGTAACCCTACCTCAGCTGGTAGCAAAGCTTCTGACCCATATACCAGGCTATAAGGGGTTTCGCCTGTAGCTTTAGATGGCGTTGTTCTCATGGACCATAATACAACTGGTAACTCTTCTATCCATGTACCTTTAGCAGCTTCGCTCTGGATCAGATTTTTCTTTATGCCATTGAAAATTACCCTGTTCATCATTTCCACCTGTCCATTTGCTTGGGGATAATAGACAGGCGCGAAACGTTGCTCAATGTCGTATTTTAGGCAGAAATCTGCGAGTATCTTTCCTTCAAATTGTGGGCCATTATCTGATATGAGGACCTTAGGTACGCCATACCGTGTAATGATGTGTTTCCATATAAACTTGACGACGTCATCCCCTTTTGTTCGTGCCAATGGCGCGGCCTCAACCCACTTTGTGAAGTAATCTACAGCCACAATTACATACTCAACATTTCCTTTAGCCTTCGGTAACTTTCCCACCAAATCAATTCCCCACATAGCAAATGGAATGGGATTAATCATGGTTGTCATTGATGTTGCTGGCATATGTGAAATTGTCTGTTGTCTCTGGCATGCATTACATTTTTTGACGAAATCCGCCGAGTCTGCTTTTAAAGTTGGCCAAAAGTACCCCACCCTAGTAATTTTTATGGCTAGGGCTGGACCACCTATGTGTCTGCCACACCATCCATTGTGTATTTCTGCCAGTATCTTTGTGGTATCTTGTTGAGCCACGCAAAATAGAAGTGGACCATCCCATGATTTTTTATACAACTCCCCGTCTATTACACAAAATCTGAAAGATCTCGTCTTAGTGATGCGAGCTTCACGGTTATCTGTTGGTAATTCCCCCCGAGTGATATACACCACCAGTGGTGTTCGCCAATCCTGAGCTTCCTCCATGACCTTGCAGATGTTATTGATTTGGTGTGCCGGTATGTCTCGGACTTCTATCATCACATCCTTAGGCAATTGTTCGTACCATACTGTTGCTAACTGAGACAAATAGTCCGCCTCTTGATTTTCTGTACGTGGCACATGTTGAAACGTAACCTCTTCAAAGTGCCCTCGCAGTAGCTCCACTTTTGCCTTATATAATATCAGTGATTCATTTCTTACTTCGCACTCTCCATTTACTTGGTCCAACATTAACTTGGAATCTCCTCTTACTATTGCTTTTGTAACACCCAAACTCTTTATCAGTTGCAGCCCCGCGATCAGTGCCTCGTATTCGGCTTCGTTATTTGTCAGACCGAAAGTGAATCTTAAAGCATAATTGAATCTGATGTTCTCTGGTCCTTGAATAACAATGCCCACGCCCGAGCCTTTACTATTTCTCGCCCCATCTACATTAAGTGTCCATTCTGGTTCCATTGTTTTTACTGGGGTAGTGAGTTCTGAATTTGGCGGGGGTTCCGTGCATTCTTTAATGAAATCTGCAAGTGCTTGAGCTTTGATACTCACCCGCGGCTTGTAAGTTATCTGGAATTCACTCAATTCAATGGACCATGTTGTTAATCTCCCTGATAAAACTGGGCTAGACATCACTCTTTTTAATGGCTGGTCTGTTATCACTTCAATTGGATGTGACTCGAAATACGTTTTTAGTCTCCTAGCCGAGACTATGAGGGCATAAGCAAACCTATCAATGATCGGGTAGTTTAACTCTGATCCGTGAAGGACGTGACTAACATAATACACTGGCTTTTGCGTGCCTTCAATGGTTTGTACGTACCTTGCTTTTTATCAGCATTTTTCTGGATTTATGCGCAACTGGTTTTGCCGCAGTGTATCCAATGTTTCTTGGAGATTCCCAATATGGTCTGTACGTACCTTGCTTTTTATCAGCATGTCGTCTACATATATTTCCATGTTTCGACCTATCTGTGAAGCAAACATTGTATTAACCATTCTTTGGTATGTCGCGTCCGCATTCTTAAGGCCGAATGGCATTACTTTCCAGTAATACAGACCATACTCAGTGATAAATGCAGTTTTCTCTGCCTCTTCTTCGTCCATGAACACCTGGTGATACCCTCGTGAAGCATCCAAGAAGTCAAAGACTTCATGGCCCGCGCTTCCATCAACCAGGCGTGTCAAACATGGTAAAGGATAAAAATCCTTAGGGCATGCCTTGTTGAGGCTCGTAAAATCCGTACACATGCGCCATGTGTTATTCGGCTTTTTGACGAGCACCACGTTCGCAATCCATGTTGGAAACTTTAACTCAGCAATGGCTCCTGCTTTCAGCAAAGCCGTAACTTCTTCTCTGATGGCTTTATTCTTTTCATCATTGAAGTTGCGCTTTTTTTGCTTAACCGGTATATGAGTGGGATCCACATACAAACGATGCGTGGTCAAGTTACGGTCTACCCCTGGCATATCCTTTGGATCCCATGCGAAGACGTCTTGGTATGATCTAATGACTTCGATCACCCTTTGTCTATGCGCAGCCTCCAACTTGGTTCCTATGCGGAATGTCTTTGTCATGTCCGAGAGTTTGAAGGGGATATGTTCCACTTCCTCATGTGGGCTATGGATCTCAACCTCTCTTTCTATCGGTGCGTTATCTTCTGCTGGCGCACCTCTTGTCCTCGTTGTATTACAATCCTCCACTTTCCGCTTCTCCCCTTTGTTTGCAGGGGGGACTGAGTCTAGATAACACATGCGAGCCCTCTTTTGATTTCCCTTCATCTCTCCCACGCCTCCGGGAGTTGGGAACTTCATTTTCAAATGGACAGGAGAGACTATAGCCTTGAGAGCTGTGAGTGTTGGTCTTCCTATGATCCCATTATAGGCTCTGTCTTGTATGTCGACCACTGTAAACCGTATGATCACCGAGACCACCTTTTTACCCCTTCCGAAAGACACATCTAACGCAATTACACCCACAGGGGTTATAGAGTGGCCTGTGAATCCGGTTAATGAGGTGTTCGCTGGTTGCAATCTGCTTCTTGGGAGATTCAGCTGATCATAGGTGGATAAATACATAATATCAGACGAGCTCCCCGTATCAACCAACATTCTATCGACCTCAGTTGTTCCTATGATTGGGATGATCATTAATGGATCGTCATGAGGGGTTTCGATGCCCTCCAAATCTGTATCCGTGAAGGTGATGGGTTCTGTTTTGGATGAGTACTGGTTGTGGAAGGAATATATGTCCCTCCTGGCATAATTCTTCCTAGCATTACGATAGTCACCTCCCCCACCAAGTCTCCCAGAGATTGTGTTTATGCGGCCCGTTATTACTGGTGACTGGTCGCGCTTTTCCTTTTTAACATTATCTCTGTTATGGGTTGGGGCACGGTCTCGATTTTTGCCTTTTCCCTTGGTGTCTGTGTACTCTCTTAAATACCCTCTTTCGATAAGTTTCTCTATTTCTCTCTCGAGGGTTCGGCATTCTGCCGTGTCATGACCACAATCCCTGTGGTACTCACAATATTTGTCCTTGTTGCGCTTACCCGCCGGTGTACTCATCCTTGGTGGTTTAGGTAACAGACCCTTGTCTGCAATATCTGCATATACCTCCGCGACAGAGACGTTCAACATTGACAATCCTCGTTCCGTGCCCTGCGTGGTACATTTAGTCATCGCTTTGGGTGGATTTGAGGAGAAGTCATTTTTGCGAGCCTGGGTGCTTGTTGCAAAATCTGCCCCACGGTTTCTTTGTAAACGCTCCCACACGCGAGTCTTTGAAGTTTGTTTACCAAGAACCGTTTCTCGCAAATCTTTTGGGTCCTTGTCTTTCAACTTCAATTCTTCAACATCGATGTATTTTCTGACCATCGCTGTTAACTCATCCTTTCCTAACGATTTTTGCAACGTCAACGCCTTCTTAAGCTTCCCATACTGTAACCCTTCGTAGAAGGCCATATAGGCGAGTCTAGGGTCTACCGAAGGTATAGTTAGTAACTTATCATTATACCTTTTCTGTTTGACAGCCAGGAGCACTCTTTCATCGTCTGCCTGGTTTATCTCAGATCCAAATTTTGCAAGGAATGCAAGGGCTGCCTGATCATATGTGTCTATCGAGCCTTGAGGCAATTGCATAAACCAGTCTATGGCCTTTCCTGTCAAACTGTTAGGAAAGGCCTTTGCATACATGTCCTTGTCCGGTGTGGATACAATCATTTGGGCTGTGTAACCTCTTAGATGCTTTTGAGGATCACCTGTCCCTGTATATTGATTAAGGCGAGGAAGTACATATCCCATCGGTACATCCTTCTCCTCTAATCTTTTTGAAAAGGGCATCGTTGTTTGTGGAAGCAAGTGTGACCTTTGAGGGGTCATTGTTGCCAACATCGATGCTTTAAACTTTTCCATCTCCTCCTTCATAGTTTTAAGGAGAGTTTCTTCCTGAGTTGTCCGCACCTCTTGGATAGGTGGGACGTGTCGTTGTGACCTCTCAGATTGGAATTGATGCAGCGGTACCCCTTGAGGTTCGGCTGATCTATGTACCCTGTCCGGTTGCTGATGTGCCGGATTGTGTGAGCCCTGATAGGCTTCATCAGGATGCGGAGCCTGTCCTGAATGGGCCTCTTGGAATGGGACCTGTTGCTGAGGAACCTGACGTGCCATTTGTGCTAAAGCATGTTGCACAGCCTCTTGGACACGGCGAGTTATTTCAGCCTCCACCTCAGGAGGGAATTCCATTGGAGGATTTGCAGGGTGTTAGGGTGGATGGCTCGTTGATGCAGCCATATTGTGAACATTTTCATTGTCCATGGCTTTTAGTTGCGAGCCCACAGTCGGCGCCAATGATGGACTTGTGATCTCTTGAGGCTCGGCTGCGAGGCTATCAAGACTGGGTCTAAGTCCAACTGTAGTATCTGACTCGGAAGGCACTTGGAACCTTCTTGTTGAGATGGTTCTTCTCGGAATAAGCCGCGCCCTGGACGCCAGAGGTGATACTCGTTCGGTTTCCGCAACACCTGAAAGTGTGACCGTTGCCGGCCACAAACACTCCGATGCCTAAGTCAGTATGTGCTTATTGAGTCTTTAAAGCTTAAGGAACTAAATTCACATTACCTTTCAATGACAATTAAGAGCTCCTTTTATAGGCAAAAGGAGAAAGAATAGTAGTACCTCAAAGGAACCAGATTGTGACACTTGTCTTCATCTGGTTATCAAGGTACGGATGGGCTTGATCCACTTACCCAAGATGATTAGTGGACACTCCCCTTACTGGGGCAAATATAGACGCGGCCCACTCTCAGGGTATCCATCAGTCCTCGTAATTGACATGGATGTGCAAATGATCCCCGTAAGTGGCTAGCAGCAGCCAGCAGGTGCGCATTTGGCCCCTAATTTAACACCTACATTAATTTGGGGTGCTTTTGCGATTATAAGACAATTTGGGGGATGATTATGTAACTTTAAGACTTTGCTTGATCCCATAACTCTTTTTTTTCTTTTTTTCTTTTTTTTTTTTTAGATTTCTTTTCGATTTTTTTCTATTTGTTTTTTAGAATTTTTTCGTAGTTTTATTGGCAAAGATGTTCGATTTTGATAGTTCTCTGCCAAAAAGTTTCGTAGTTTGCCAAAAAGGTTTTGTCTGATAGTTTTTTGACAATGTTTCGACTTTGATATATGTTTTGGAAAAAATATTCGATTTTGGTAGTTTTTTCGCAAAAAATATCCAATTTTGATCATTGTTTTGGCAAAAAGGTTCGATTTTGGTAGTTCTTTTGGCTAAAAGTTTCAATTTCGTTAAAAAAAAGTTTGATTTTGATAGTTGTTTTGGCAAAAAAGGTCCGATTTTGGTAGTTGTTTTGGCCAAAATTTTCGATTTTTGTAGAAACTATCAAAATCGAACACTTTTGCCAAAACTATCAATGACGAACTTTTTTTTGCTAAAATCGGAACTTTTAGCCAAAACAACTACCAAAATCGAACATTTTTGCTAAAATCGGTCTTTTAGCGAAAAAACTACAAAAATCGCATACATTTTCCAAAACTACTATCAAAATAGAACCTTCTGTCAAAAAAACTATGAAAACCAAACTTTTTAGGCGAACTACGAAAACTTTTTGGCAAACAGCGATCAAAATCGAACTTTTTTGCCAAAAAACTGAGAAAACCGAAATTTTTTTTGTCATAAGTCTTTATTTTAGCGATGTCAAGTCTAATAGAAAGCTTACTACACTAACATGGATTCTCGATTACTTGATTTTGCCGTTGATTGTTGTCTTTGGATCAAGCCGGATCCGTGATCAGTGCATATCAGAATCGCCAGAATATGCATGTTGTCAATAAATAACTGTTAGGAACGCCATCTTTTTCGAACCTGTCAGGTCAGCGCGTGTCGGATTCGCGAGACTACACATAATTCGTCAATTAATAACTGCCACAAACGCCATCCTTTTCGAACCTGTCAGATCTATGCGTATAGGACTCGCCGGACCATGCGTATCGAACTCGCCAGACAATGGGTATCATGGTCAACGCATGGTATTTACAAAAATAACCAAAAACTTTTTTGATCAATCAATGGTTAGTAAACTATTTATGTCTCCCGTTGACTTTTTAAAGGCAAAATAGTCATTTCACGTCTATTATTTTAAAAACAAAAAAAACGAGTAAATTGATGAAATGGTCCTCGAAAATGGGTTCAGGTTGCCTTTTGGTCATCGAAAGTATAAAAGTTGCATATCAATCCACAATATTGACCAACGGTAGCAGATTGGTCCAAAATTTAAAGGCGTTGTTAAATGTTAAAGGCCCACACACCTCGTGAGTTACACGCGTTGTTAATAAGTTAGAAATGTAATAATAGAATTAGCTTAGGAGTGAACTACAATTGCCATTAGGGTGTTAAAAATTAACGCTTTAACTAAATTTTGGACCAATCTGCAACCGTTGGCCAATATCGTGGATTAAATTACAAATTTTATACTTTCGAGGACCAAAAGGCAACCTGAACCCACTTTCGGGGACCATTTCAGCAATTTTCTCACCAAAAACCAAAAAGGAGTAAAATTATAATTGGAGCACTCACATCAGCTTCCCCAAATTTTTCATATAATACACTCTCAACGGTCACTTTTTCTAATTTTTGAGGTTTACATGTTACATAGATACTTTAGCAGATTCGCTATTATTCACTTCAAACTTAAAAAATTGATATTTCACATATCGTATAAAATATCTAGGATAAAGCTAAATTTTAAAAAAGCATAAAATAATATCTTATATATAGATGTTGAATGAAATATATTTTAATTTATTAATGGAAAATATTTAATTATTTTCTATTTGTTCTTTATATAAATGGAAAAAGAAAAAAAATGGGAGAAGATTACAAAATAACTTCCGAATAGGGAGAATATAAATTTAAGGAGTAAAATTTAGCCTTCAATCATAGCTTAAAGTCTCTTGAATAATCTTTGTCGCAACTTGTATATGAGACATATTTTTCAAATCATTTTTGATAAAAAGACGATAAGTGATTCAACGTTTTTGTGTATGTTTTGTCAAAAGATTTTTTTAAAATGTTAATGTTGATATAACTGGGGTTTGAACTCATATTCTTAAAGATGATGAAAATAGCTTTTCAATGCATTTTGAATCATCAAAATCGGAGTTTTAACGAAGCGAGAAATGATGTTTTAAGTTTGTCGCAAAGACAAACTCTTTTATTTACATTTTTTGTCATATTTTAGCATTTATTTACGTAAAACCACAAAAATATTTAAAATTAACAGTTCTGTTAACTTTAGGGATCAAATGCGCCGCTACACACTTTCAGGGACCATTTGCGCATCGATCCAACTTACAGAGACCAAACTGCAACGGTTACCCACTTACTAGGACCATTTTAGCAATTACCTCACCAACTAAACTTGTCACCTTTTGTGCGATCTTTTGAGAAACCACTAATGCGAGTGCAATACACCAAGATGGAAGACCTCAAGTTTCTCGTCTAGGAGGTTGACACTTTCTCATAATACCACATTTTTAATTGAGTTTTTTGTTATAAATTGAAACCTTGTTTGTGGAAAATTACATTTGCAATTATGATTCATGATCTAACTCTGAAATAGATATAACATGGTATGTTTGTTTTTGAGAGAATTAAGAGAATGGAGGAGAATTTATTGTTTTGTTGTGTAATGAAGAAGAATTTATTTTCTCTCATTCTCCCTCGTTCCCTAGCTTTCAATTATGAGCCAAATTAGTGAGAACGTTCGCGATTTAGTCTAATTGGTACTATTCCTTCTCATGTTGAGAACCTTTCGCTTCGTGTATATTTAGACCTCGCCAACAACAGCCTACATGGCAACCTCCTCAACGAACTCGTCCGTTTGTGACCTAAATTACTTAAACCTAGGATACAATTACCTCGATGGAGATATGCCTCGATGGTTAGGTTCTTTAACAAAGCTTCGAAAATTGAATCTCAACCATAACAAATTCTCGGGTAAGATAATTGCTAAAGAGATCCCAAGTATTGATAAAAGCTTCGAAAAGTGTATCCCCTCCTTCATTGTGCGTTTATCATTTATCAAGCAATAAAAGATAATTGCTGAAAATTTCTCAAATATTGATAAAAAATATGTAATTTTAGTCCCCTTTAAAAAGATCCTAAGTATTGATAATTCTCTGATATTGGTTAAAAGATGCATATGCCAAAAAAGACATACTAAAATACACTTTGTACGCCAATATATATGAGGGGCTCTATACTCGGACCGCACATTTTTATAGAAATTAAAGTACAATTTCACATATATTTTTGTGTTGATGATATTGTCAATTTAATTTGCGTTTACATATCATCATCACGTTACAGTTAATTGAATAAGTATTATACTTCTTTAGTAAATTGGTTATTAATCGTAGATAGAAAAGAATAGTCAGAAGTCAATCTATGTGGATTGAATCCATATAAAAGTTAATAAAATCCGTGATTTTTCCATCATCAATACTTGTTTTTCTAACTTTACTTTTTGTTTTAATACTTGATTTTCTTATATAGAATAATAAAAATTATATTTTTACATTGTGATTACTTTCTTTTATTAAATTGTATCAACCTATTAATTATATAATTTTAATTAAGTGTCATTTTATATTATTAATATATTTTTTAATAATTTTTATTTTCTTTAATTTATATATAAATTGCTAAAAGGATAAGTACAAAGAATCGCAAGACTATTTTTGGTGTACTAATTTAAGCTTGTTTGCGTGTATTGCTCCGAATAAGTTTGTCAATACTAAAAGTCCGAACAAATTCATCTACATTGATTCCATATTTCCATATTACTAATTTTTTTCTTTTGAGTATGAATGAATATATAGATATCAGTACAAATAATAAAATACGAAAATACTTAAATAACATTACGATGACATATTCACCTATATTGACTACATATAAGAGCATATATATCTTTGTATTGCCTTTTCAATTGAATAAATCATACTTTAATTCTTCTGTTTATTTTAATTATGGCCTACCTTAACACAATTTCTTCATCAAAAATATTTGTTATTTTAGTATTGAAAATTGTAATTATTAGTGAATTTTTTAAGTATTTTTTTCATGAAATTATCAGTTAATAACTAATGATATAGTTTGAAATGATTATCCTTCTATACTTTTAATATAATTTTTAACTAATTTTCGATACCATTGAACCGAGGGATTATTTTTAAAATAGATTAAAATAAAGAATAAACGTAATAACATCCATTTTAATTATACGCATATCGATTAGCTAGCCTAAATAAATACCATGTGCGTGATAATTTATATGATTACGTGCAGAGTTACTCCTCCCATTCTCAGTATTAATTTATAACATAACTCTTCGTTTATATTCTGAGATACTAATATTTAGGCAGCCTAATTAAGTATCTATATATACATCCAAAATAAATCGACATAAATGTACATCGAGTAAATCATAAAGTATTAGATAAATGTTATAATCGGAAAGACATCCTAATAAAAGCTTATGTCTTTCTCCCGTTATAGTGTAGATTTCCCACTCTCCAATAGTATAGGATTTAATTTATTGATATCATTTGACAAAAAAAACCATATCGATATATATGACATACAAAATATAATATTATTCGTATTATCTTTTTTATCTTTGAAATAAAATACCTCGGGGTTTATGTTCCTTTTAGGAAAATTTATAATTACATAAGTTATAAAAATCGATAAGGATCGAGCATGGGTTGCTTGAAGAGGCGAGAGTGATGTTCTTCGCTCATTTTTGGGCCTCGACTACTGCGCTTTCTAAACAAGGTGTGAGTCCAATTGCTGATTCTGAGACCGGCAGAACCTGGTACCTTCGAGTGGATATAGTGTGCTTTGAATAGGGCGCGCCTTGGGAGCCAGTTGTGCGTTCCAGCAGAGGTTCGGCTAAAGCTGAAAGCATGGCTGGGTACCAACTACAGACACTCCGATGCTTAAGTCAGTTCAGGCGAGTGACAAAAAGTAATATGTCATAGCAATAAGTTATCAATTACCTCAAATGAAATTACCTCTTCCCCTTGTATAGATTAAAGGAGAGAGAATAGATAATACGTGAATGAAGGTGATTGCGACACTTGTGACTATCATGTGAGCTTTATTGTAGGAGAGGCTGAGCCAAGATGTTTAAATGTGAATCAAAGCATCTTGGGCTGAGCCAAGATGTTTAGAATTAATCGAATAACATAGTGGAAACGGCTCTTGCTAGTGACCAGAAGGTCCTATGTTCAAAATTCACCTCATCGCTAACTTATAAATAAAATAAAAAAGTATCTGGGGCGAGCTTGAGCTCGCTCATGCCCTCATGGGTCATGTTACATAAGCAAGATGATGATGATGTACATGGGCTATAACCTTGATATGCCCTGATGGCTCAGGTGGCATAATAGACGAGCCTTACGGGATGGGCTTGAATAACTGGACTTGTACGGACGAGGCCTTTTGACGGAGGGGCCTACGCAACTATGGGCAATGGATAGACGAGAATAGGGAGATAAACAAAGGCCTTTTGAGTCCACTCGAAACTAGGTATTGGGATCTCCGTCATCACAATACGTGTGGTACGAGATTGGAATGGAAGTTGAAGAGTCAATTCTTCGATCTATAAAAGGATGTGTTGTACAAACCCGGTAAAAGGAAGTCTAAAATTTATTTTCGAACTTGTGTGACGATGAAATTGAAATGTATAATGATAAACATGAGTGAAGAATATTTCATTTTGTTCAAATAAACAAGAAGTTGTTAATATTATCAAATATCGGTCATTATTTTTTAAAAATCAATTCAAGCATTTTATGTCACTATTAAGTAGTTTTATGGTGTAATATTATATGGTGATATTATTCATACTACCGGCGAATCTCTATCTACCGGCTCCTCTGTGAATCATGGCCAACAAATTAATCTCCATGTTTGTACTGGCGGTACATAGTTTTTCAAAGTATCTTTCCATTCAAGGTCGACGACCAGTCTTGATATTTTGGGGACCTTGATAAAACTAGAAAACGAAGTTCTTATAACATTTTTATTTTATTTTTTAATATAAAATTATTAACTTTTTGTATATCTAAAGTATATAAAATTTGAAAATTGATATTTTGTGAACCTGTGAACACAAAGCATAATTAAATTCGTCTTAAAAACATAAAAGGATTTATTTCAAAAAAATATTAATTATATTATTATTATTTATTTTAAAGAACAAACATTGTAAAAATTAAACATAATTTTTAGACACTAAACAGTAAAAAGAGAGACCATTTAAAAAAAATGTTATATGTTGAGTATTAAACCCATTCTCGATAATAGATGTGTTTTAAGTCAAAAATATGATAGCTAAAAATAAAGAACATGGCTCAAAATTAAATCTAATTAACCTTAAAGTATATATTTCGATTTAAAACTAAATTTATATTTTTAAAAAGTAAATCATGTAAATAGGATTTGTTGTTTGCACTAGGGTTGTTGATTTGCTTTATTTTTAATGCCTCATTGATCGTGTAGCTTCGATTACATGCGTTTAACATTAAATTCAAATTGTTTTTCTTTTTTGAAAATAAGCGATGTAATATTCAAATTTAACGCCTTCATTAAATTTTGGACAAATATGCAACCGTTGGTCGATATCATGAAGTCTGTTGCAGCTTTTGTATTTTCAAAAATCAAAAAACAATCTAAACTCACTTTCGAGGAACATTTCAGCAATTTTCTTATTTTTATTATAATAATTTTGATAATTTTATTCTACAATATCAAGTCTTTCTAAACAAATGATGTACATTTTAACATTAAAAATGAAGGAGCATGGAAAAGTGGTGGTGTAATGATGTTTAGAGGAAAACGGCGTGCACAATATCATAAACGTTAATTGATACACTACAACACATGGTCACTATTATAAGGGTATGAATTCGTGAAACTCATCCTGACCCGCTCCTCCTCAAAATATACAAAAAAACAATCGTGAGATATGTTTTACCTAATTTATGAATTAATGATTATCTTTTAATTAGTTAAGTTATGTCGGAAGTAGAAAAATTATGGTGAGATTATTGAAACATGTTAGTTATTTTACCAGTTAAGTTATGCCGGGAGTAGAAACACTAAAATGAGAATGATTTTGTCAAAAGTGAACACCTTAGTATTAAATATATCCACTATTTTGATACTATATTTTTAGCCTGCCAAACCACAACAAAAGTGTGCATCTGTGGAATTTTTTAATAAATGGGATCATCAGTTTTGACTAGGGTTGATTTCTTTCAGTTTTAGCACATTACTACTTTCGTTTTTTCCAAGTCTTAATTTTTGTTTTTTTATTATTGTTCTAGCATAAAATAATTGCAATTTCACATTTTCAATGTATTTTTTGCTTATTTTTTTCTGTTGAAATTATCAGTCATTCAATTATATGATGATGATCAATTGTCAATTTACATTTTTAATGTACTTTTTAATTACTTTTACTTTTTTGAACGACAACTAAAAACACGGACATTATTAAATTCCTCTTGCTCATGCATATCATGCAATACTCCTCCCTGTCTTCTTCCTTCAAATTCTGTTAGCCATCCTTTTTAGAACAAGAAAGACTATGCCTTAATCTAACTCTTATCACACATTATATATAAGAATATCACATAATTAGTTCACTCCATCCCAAATCTTAAACCTAATTACCAAACCTACTACATTTTAGTTCTTCAATTGTAATTATTCTTTCTTTTCTTAAATTTACAAAATAATAATGGCAGAAATCTTGAAAGCTAATGAATCACAACCCATTACATCCTCATCTCAAGCATATCCTTCATGGTATTCGCCCGAAACCGGCATCTACCACAGCAAGCACCCTTCCATGAGCCTCCCAACCGAGCCTTTCGCGGACGTAGTGTCCTACATATTCTCACAAAAGCACGAGGGATCCACGGCCCTCGTGGATTCCTCGTCCGGGGTTTCTATCAGATACCCCGAACTCTACCCGTCAGTGAAGGCCGTAGCAAGCGGCCTTCACCAGATGGGAGTCAGACAAGGGGATGTTGTCTTGATCCTCCTACCAAATTCGATCATCTTCCCGATAATTTTCTTGGGAGTTTTATCCCTTGGAGCTACAGTTGCACCAATGAATCCTGTTAGCAACCCTCTGGAAATCAAGAAACAAACCAAAGATTGTAAAGTTAAGCTTGCTTTTACAACACCTGAGAAAATTGAAGAGCTGAAAACTGCTGGACTAGGCTTTAAAACTATTCCTGTTCCAGAAAATAATATCATTCCTGGTTCTATCTTCCATACTATCATATCAAGTGATCCAAATCTTGCACCAAAGCCAAGAATCAATCAAGAACACGCCGCGGCTATCATGTTCTCGTCGGGGACAACAGGGGCATGTAAAGGGGTCGTTTTAACACACAGGAATTTCATAGCCATGGTTGCACTTTTCATCCGTTTCGAAGCTTCGCAATACGAGGAACTATCCCCATCCAAGAATGTCTACTTAGCTGTCCTTCCAATGTTTCATATCTTTGGATTAGCTCAATTTGTCACTGGATTGCTTTCATTAGGCACAACCATCGTTGTTATGAAGAAATTCGACCCCGAGGAGATGATGATCGCCATTGAGAAATTCGGGGTGACACATTTCCCGGTTGTCCCCCCCCTGATGAATGCATTGACGAAAAAAGCAAGAACTCTTCCGAACAGCTCTCAAATCCTGCAGAGCTTGAAGCAGGTCTCAAGTGGAGCTGCTCCATTGACTACAAAAGCGATTCAAGAATTCGTCCAAGCTCTGCCTCACGTCGATTTCATCCAGGGCTATGGAATGACAGAAACAACAGCAGTCGCCACACGTGGATTCAACACGACTGAGCTCAAAAACTACACTTCTGTAGGGCTTCTAGCACCCAACTCAGAGGCCAAAGTCGTCGATTGGGTGTCCGGGGAAGCAATGCCACCAGGCGGGGTTGGAGAGCTCTGGCTCCGCTCTCCAGGGGTCATGAAATGCTACCTCAAGAACCCTGAAGAGACGCTCAACACAGTTGACAAAGACGGGTGGTTGCACACAGGGGACATCGTATATTTCGATCACGACGGGTATCTATACGTGATTGATCGTTTGAAGGAAGTGATCAAGTATAAAGGGTTCCAAATTTCTCCGGCAGATCTTGAATCAGTATTGATGTCGCACCCCGACGTCGCGGATGCAGCAGTAACTGCTGTGACAGATGAAGAAGCAGGGGAAATTCCTGTAGCATTTGTTGTGAGAAAAAAAGGGAGCCAACTTTCAGAGACTAGTTTGATGGATTTTGTGGCAACTAAGGTTTCACCATACAAGAAAGTTAGGAAGGTTTGTTTTACAAATGTTGTTCCTAGGTCTGCTGCAGGAAAAATCATTAGGAGGGAGTTGAAGAACATCTTGCCTTCAAGATTATAGGAATGTTGTGAATTATTCATATGTAATTTTAGATGTGGCAAGTTTGTTTATTGAATTTATCTTGTTCTTGTATAAGTTAGTTTAGATGATTTTGGTGTAAATATCCATGTTTCGATCCTGCGAACCGACTATTGTGTGCTAATTAGTTTGATATTAATATTGTGTTAATTTATCGACTATTGTGTGCTAATTAGTTTGATATCAATATTGTGTTAACTTATGAATGTATGATGTAATAAAATTCTTCAAGAAGATTGCAACAAGTTGATTATTTTACTATCTAATAAAAATATGAAAATGAAAAACATTGCTCATAATGTTAAAGATATCAATGTTTTAAGAATCATGTTCGCATCATATTATTTGTAAGTGGAGTGAATTGGCTAAAGTATTTTTGCTAGATCAACGGTTATACCATCAGTCAATAATATTTTATAGAGAGATAATATGATAAGGTCGAGTAGAGATTTTAAAACATATGGTCCATCCAGTCCACGCTTGCCTAAACGAAATTGAGAATTCGATGCAAATATGACGAGATAGTTTATGACTAAAGTAGATTTTGAAACAATCGATTGGAATAAGACAAGACACATCCTTAAAGCTCAAGACACGTTTATGGTGATGTATTACACTTGAGGAGAAGACATATGATCAAAAAATGCAAGTTTATTATGAGTCGATTCCCATATTACCAAATCGAAAATACGCATTTAAAGGAGTATAATACTTCCATGTTCCTCATGCTCGAGGGGCTAACTACCTAGCAAACATTAGAAGGAGTTCACACACTTTGAAGATCATCTGAAATCCACGGAGCATATATCTTATATTGTCTTTTGAGCACTGAGAGCTAGGTTAGTTTTGTTAAGAGTCTATTGTTCTTTATCTTAACTGAATGTACAATTGTTGTATCACTCTGGTACAACAGGAGTGATGTTATCTATTTACATACACATTGTAGTCATAGTATACCTGGAGGGTATTGCAGTAGAAGGTTAAGGAAGAAATATGAACACTTATAGAAGAGTCTAGTTTTGGGTGTCGAGGATGTGGAGCATATGAGTAAGACCTTTTGTAATATCTTTTCTTGTTGGAGTTTCTCTTGGGCAGACTGCCCCCCGACGTAGGTGCTTCATTGACACTAAACTAGGTTACCAACTTGTGTGTTGCGTAACGGCTCTTTACTCCTCCGTGTTTGCGTGTTGTATGTTCGTCCCACTGACATAACAGTTGAAACAACACTCTTAATTGATTCACTTTTTCAATACTAATAAATTAAAGTTATTTTAATTCTATGAATTATTAAGGTACTTGACACTATTTATTGTCAATTGATTTTGTTAGAAAATTTACTAACTTTGAACAAATAATTATTTTTATAGGCTTTTTTTTTGTAAATTACTGATGAGATTTACAACTATGGATTATCTAATAGTCCGTGATTGAAGAGAATTACTATGTACCGCAAAAATGATAGAGATAATAGAGTAATACTAAATATGGTATATTTTATATAGTATTCCATGTTAATTTATCAAAAATACACTTTTAAATTGATGAGAACAAAAATTTCAATCTCATTTATCAAATTTCTTTTCTCTCCCTAAACTTTAATCTATTAAAAACCTATCTAGAACACCAACCATATTCTAGATATGGAATGGGTAACTCAAAGCTCAAACAATCATCATCTACTCATCAACCACCACAATTTCGTGTGGGTATAAGCATCAGGCGTATTTTATACTTCGATACTAAAATAGTGGATTTGATTCAAATCAAAAGTTTGTGTCTACTAAGGCTATAAATTTTGTTAATTTTGACTTTCGATTTTCAAACAGGACAATCTTTCTTGTATGGAGGGAGTATTTGATGCTATTTATACAAATAAAGATATTACCTTTTTGCTCTCCTTTATTTTTATTTATTTATTTATTTATTTTGTTATTGGTTTGTGTTCATTTGTTGTTGTAATCATATTTGATTAATTAGTATTTGTTGTCTTGAATTAGTTAAATATTTAATAAATACAAACGTTTTTTTGAATATGAACACATGTCATATTGATTATGTGAAAAATGTTGAACTTTTTCTGTTTCTGCAATGTGTCCTTTACTTAGTTGTAAAATGTGTATGGATTTACCTTTAATTGGGAGATTTTATGATAAAGCTCTTGTCGTGTTCGTGAAACAATCATCATCTACTCATTAATGGAATTGGTGATTAAGGAGAATAAATTAACAGTTTTATATGATTTTTTGTAGAGAGAAAAAAGAAGCCCACATTTCTAGAGAGGGAGTGATAAATTGCAAATGAATTGAACTTTTTTGATGCTGAAATTTCGTAAGAGCAAATTTGGGAATAAGAGTCGGGATACTATATATAGGTCTCGTATATAGCATTTGCGATGTTATTAGATATGTTTCAGTATATATTTTGAAATATCAACTTACTACATAATTTTACACATATTAAACAAATATATTTATATTTTAAATTGTATTCCGATGACTATAAAAATTCAAATGAGAAATTAGAAAATAAAATGGTGGGAGTACTATATTTGAATCGAGTCTCCCATTTCGGCTGTTCGACGGTTTTGATCCCTTTGCATAGAAGTTTGACTGAAAAATCAAGAATACACAACAATGACCACGCCAACCAGACATTTAGTTCAAGAATGTGTTTATGTGGAGAAGTTCCCTACTACTTTTTTTATTGGCATATGTGATATATATACGATCATTATTTACAAGATTATTGTGATTAACGTATGATATTTCTTACAAGATATAAAAAAAAATTATTTGAAGAATATCACTTTTTTCATTCAAAATGATTGTTTTATTCTTAATAAAAAAATTGGTAGCATACATAAGTTTTTTAGATTGAAATAATTATTATAGTGCAATATAATAATCTATTATAAAATAAATTCTTTTAGTTATGATGACAACTAAAAATTTGGAGGAAGTAGTATTTTATGCTTTTAAGTTGCTTTTGTTTTCACTATCCATAACGTGCGTGGCAGCCAAAATTGTCATTTTTTTTTTCTTTTGTAAATTAGATGTAAAATATTATTACAATAGCCATACAAATAACGAATATATAGATTTATAATTAACAGACTATTAGAGTACGTGCTGACTCATAAGCAATTATAATGAATACATGTGACAAATTGTCTCTAAAAAAGTTGAACCAAGCTAAGACCTCTTAGTTGAAAGCTTAGGTTAGATGTCACCAGATGGGTAGGGAAACAGGGGTGAGCGTTGGGTAAGGTGTGAGGGTGAGGGTAAGGGTATGGTCAGCGGAAGAAAATAATAGTGGTAGGATTAATTTTTAATAACAAGTTTGCTATTATAAAAGTATATCATAAAATTAATTAACGTATTATTCCAAGTTTGTCATCTTGCTAAAACAACATTAGTTTAGTTCACAGGACAATATGAATATTTGAAGGGACAATTTTAGGATTTAGGAAGCAAAATATTGTTTGGAAAGCAATTTGAAACTTAACAGAATATCAAAGAATAACTTATAACTTTCGTTATAATATACGCAATAGAAAAATAAGCCAAAAAGTTAGGTCCAATATTTGGATTTCCTTGATGCTCATTTTGGCCCCTTTTGTAATTTGTATGTTTTTATCAATAAATCCATTTTTTTAATTGAAAAGGGAAAATAGGCCTCTTTAAATTAAATAAATTAAATATTAATTTGAAGTGATACTAATGCAACCATTTAAGGCATGAAAAATGTCTTGCATCTCATTGTTAAGATGAAGAGGAGTAACCACCTTAACAGAGCTAGCAAGGTTCACGCAGTGTTTTTGTACTTGAAGACCTTGAGAATTGAGATGTACTTGTCTTATTAACGATTAGTTCGGAAGTACTCTTATCTGTTAATTAAGATTAGTCGCGGTGCATAATCGATGTATGTATACAGTGATATTTTGTTTAGTTAATATCCGTTTAGTTAAGGACGTAATAAATTTCTTCAATAGTTAATATTCATATTTAAGGACATAATAAATTTGTCAATAATTGACATTAAACCAACAACAAATCGAAGTAGTTAAATGAATCTAATTGATACAACCAACTAATAAAATCAATTTTTGTAGGTTCTTAGATAGTGCTCGTGGAGGCGTTGTCTAAGTATATCTTAGAAAACGCTCATTTGAGCACTGAGTTGATCGAATACCTTAGTGGAAAAGACTCTTACTAGTGACTAAAAGGTCCTGGATTCGAAACTCACATCAATCGATAATTTACAAAAAAAAAAAAAAACAGCACGACAAGAGAGCGATGTCTAAGTGGTTTTTGCCTAGACAGCACCACCTGTTATAACAGTACTTTTTTGTGTTGTCTAAATCCTTCTTTTAGTGCTACTAGTTGTAAGGGCCCGGCAAACGTTGGGCCGAACTCTTGATAAATCAACGCTCGAATCTCACTGAACTTGTTTATATTAAAAGGTGAAAAATAATCATATTAAGTCATATAAAAGACGATGATTTTACACCCGTGATGCACTCCTATATCTATCGATAATAACAAAAGATAGATTGATAATCTGAATAAAGCCTGGCCTATTTACATATTTGATTACAAAAATAAGGTGTTAATTAAGATATCCACAACTGCAGATTAACACCTTTTGCATCATGATTACTTGATACAAAGAGCAGAAACTTAGTCTTTGCTGGTGTCTTACATTTTGTGAAGAGTAATGATTTAGTAAATATTCCTCTTCTATATGATACTCCAATGATCATAAACTAATCAAATTAATAACTGAAGAAGCCATTGAATAGTTATTTAGCAGATATTTTCATGATTATGCTAAACTTTGACTTAAGAAAGCACATTTTGTCTCAGGTCAAGGAGGTAAGATGGCATGACCAACGAAGCTTCAAAAACATTTTAAATTTCGCACTAATAGAGGACGATCGATTAAATTCCTAAGATTAATCATTCACATTAGCAAATTGACAACATCAGGTTTCCAATATTTTCGAATTAATAGGAGGCATTGTTCGAATTTTCTTCTAGAATACATGGTGTCCTAAAGTCGGTCACATGAGTTAATACAAACATCTTTACAAGGTTTAAAATGTTTATATAAAAAGAATTAAACTCATCAATAAGTATAAGTAAACTATGAAACGTGGTATGTGATGCTGCATGATGTAATCCTACATAAAGTGTCTCCTGGGCCTCGTCCGTACACGGGGAGGTTCGGCCTAGGAGCTCACTAGGGTCCTTTCTTAAGAGGAGTTGCACCAAGGGACGCGATCCACAAGATGGTCCAGCCCAAGACTGGTAAGCTCAATTTATCTTTAATTTATACAGAAGGGCCTAATACAAGTGTCTCACATCTAACCATTCAGGTATTATCTTTCTCTCTCTTATGCATATATAAGGAGAGTAAACCATTCAGGTAAAGGTAATTGTGACTTGACTACTAAAGCTATATTTACTTAGACACTCGCCCGATCTCTTACTGACTTAAGCATCGGAATGTCTGTGGCCGGCAACGGTCACGCTTTCAGGTGTAGCCGTAACTCAGAGAGAGGATCACTAGCTCCCAAGGCGTGCCCTATTGTCAAGCATACCATTTCCACCCGAAGGTTCAGAGCTTCACCGGAGACACAAGCATCAGTTGGACTATCACCTATCCTCGGCCCAACACCTGACGCTCGGTGAATATAAACTTTAATCATATGACATAATGAGATTGTTAAGAGATTGAATACAAATACTTATTTGTAATCATGATTATATAATAATTAAGAGATTTATAATCTTAAATAATCATTAACATGCATTTTTATTTGTAATCAAGATTATATAATAATTAAGAGATTGTTAAAATATTATATCAACCAACTTTAGAACATCTAAATTTTTCTCTTCCTTTGTATTGTTGGAACTGGTTAACAAAGCAAATCATAAAAAATTTCTTCGAAATAAATAATTTAAATTTTGACAAATAATTATCTCGATCAACCTTACCACACATTTAAGATGATGGCACTGAAATTTTATAATTTATTTTGGTATGGTCATATCATAATTCTAATGAGATCAATAAATTATTTATATAAACAAACTTGTAAGCAAACCATCAAGATGTGATCAAGTGATATCTATCTCCTAAGGTACAACTTATTACATCATCTATAATTTTAAGGATATTCAAAAGTAAATATTGATATAAAGTACCTTCAACTTCTTGTTCAAATATTTGTTGAGTCGATGGTGTTATTGGGTCCAGCCTATTTTCTTCTCCTGGTGCAAATAAACCAAATTGACAATATCGGGTTCTGTAAATTTTTCGGATTAATAAAAGGCATTGTTCATATTTTCTTTTCAAGGTTGAAAATATTTACATAAAAAGAAACTCAATAAGTTAATTATAAAAAAAAAGAAATGTATCACATTTAATTTGATTAGATAATATGTGGTTAGTTTTATCTATAAATCTAGATGTGTTTTGCTAGTTTTGATGTGATTCTTATTAGAGAAATAAATTTTATATATTTCATATTGGACAACATAAATACAAATCTATTTGCTTACCTTTGGTGTGATACTTATTGGCTCTTGAAATTTTCTTGTTAAAAATAGTACTCGAAGATGCTATAAAAAATAAATTTTGTTAGTTTAATTAGATATATATGAATCTAGATGTGTTTTGCTTACTTTTGATGTGATTATTATTAATTATGAAGGTTTGAATTAGATAGAGTTCACATGGTTTCAACCACATGAAGCCATAAAATAAAGTAGAATTAGATTTCGTGACAAGATAACTCATTGTCTTATTTTGAGAACCGTAAACTTATTATTTTGCTTCAAAATTAAGTAAAATATTTTTTAAACATCACAAATATAAGAAAAAAAAAAAAGACAAAATATGTATAAACTCGTTCGTTCCAGTTGCTTTCCGTTAGGTTTATACTAAAACAGAAACCAATTAGTTTTTGTCTGTTTTAGATTTTTCTATTAGATTCGGTTGATTTTGTCAGTTTAAAGCGAATCGAAAACATCCATAATTACGTAGGTATGTTATGTTGTCTTTTTTGTATTTTTGAATGGTTATAGCAAGTTGATATTTAGCTTTGATGCTGATGTTATTGGAGCAAAATGTGATCATGCTCACATTAAGCGTCCCCTACGCCGAACCCACAGCTTGAAAGGGAGTAAATCACGGTACGATCCCCAGAACCAGAGTGTATGGAGACCTGTCTACGCTGCGCACTTAGCCTGGGATAAAACTCCCACACTTGATGCTGATGTTATGTACTTATGTTATTATGTATCTTATCATGATATTAAACATATATGAATCTTTACGATGCACATATTAATTATAAATGTTATTTCCACATTGAACTAATTGTAAAAGAAGCTATTATTAGTTATGAAAATACTTATAGTTGCATTATTACATACCACATGAATTTAAAAATCATTTATATAAGATATGAAAAGACACTATATATGCACCATTCTAATAAAAAATATTATGATTTTATATGCCTTTATGTAAAAATTTATTTTCATGTGTAGGATATGAAAATATATTATTCACCATTTTAATCAAAAAATATTATGATCTTATATGACTTTATATAAATATAAGATAAGAAATGTTATTAGATATAAATAGAATATATGTATATAAAGTTAAACAACATAATAAAAGTAATTTCGATATTTCTATAATGAAAGACATGAATTGTTATATTTTAGCAAAATAATATTATAACTATAAATAAAATTTAGTAATATACCTTCTAAAAGTATGGATCAATCATTTTATGTCAAGACTATAAGACTCCCCATTAACTAATTGTAAGAGAATCTATTATTAGTTTATGAAAATATTTATAATTACATTATTACATACCACATGAATTTAAAAATCATTGTTTTCATATATAAGATATGAAAAGACACTATATATTCACCATTCAAATAAAAAAAATATTATGATTTTATATGCCTTTATATAAAAAATATTAGAGAAAGAAATTTTATATGTTCCATATTGGACAACATAAATATAAATTTATTTGCTTACTATTGGTGTGATTTTTATTGGCTCTTGAAATTTTCTTGTTCTTGTCACAAAAATTGTTGAAAATAGTACTCAAAGGTGCTATGAAAAAATAAATTTTGTTAGTTTACGTAGATATATATGTGGTTAGTTTCATATTAAACAATATAAATTTAAATACATTTGCTTACCTTTGATGTGATTCTTATTAGCTCTTGAGTCTTGAAGTTCTCTTGTTATTATTATGAGAAGGATTGTTAAAATGAAGTTATTTGAAGGTAAGCAAATATATTTAAATTTATGTTGTTTAATATGAAACTAACCACATATATATATCTAAGTAAACTAACAAAATTTATTTTTTCATAGCATCTTCGAGTACTATTTTGGTAAATCTTACATGAAATAGCTCCAAATCTTTCATATTTTGGTAAATCTTTCATATTAAAAAACATAAATTTAAATAGTATTTGAAGGTGCTATAAAATGAAGTTATGTTAGTTTAATTAGATTATATGTGCTTAGTTTTACTTTGATGTGATTATATTTGAAGTAAACACAATAGAAATTTGATAAATATCCAAATTTTGGTAAATCTTAAATGAAAAGCTCCAAATTTCAACATGGGTCAGCTCCATTTCCATCATTTCAATTGGTTACTTGATTGCTTAGCATTAGACATGACAATTAGCACTCTATTTTAGATACCCATTTCCATCACTAAACTCAAAACTCTGGGCCAGGCTAGTTATAAACCTAATATATATATTATAATGTGCATATACTTATACTCACGGTATTATTATTCCTCCTTAATTTTTCGAGAGTTTGAAACTTCATATTTTTCAGGAAATATTTAAATCGTATATTTTATATTGAACAACATAGATTTGTGTACCTTTGATATGATTCTTATTGTTTCTTGAAGTTCTCTTGTTTTGGCCACAATAGTTGTTGAAGATAGTACTTGAATTTGCTATCAAAAAGGAAAATTTGTTAGCTTGTTTAGATTATATGGGGTTAGTTTTATATATACAAATCTAAATGTGTTTGTTACATGTGATTATTGTTAGAGAAAGAAAATTGTATAAATGTTCATATTAAACAACACAAAATTAAAAAGAAAATTTTATATAATTTATATTGAACAACATATTAAACAACTTTATATATGTTATATTGAACAACAGAAAATTAAATATATATGCTTACCTTGGATGTGATTCTTATTGACTCTTGAAGTTCTCTTGTTATGAAAAAAGAAAATTTGTTAGTTTATTTAGATTATATAGTTATATATATGTAAATCTAAATGTGTTTGGTACATGTGATTATCGTTAGAGAAAGAAAATTGTATATATTTCATATTGAACAACACCAAATTAGTTATGAAATTTTATATATTTTATGTTGAACAACATAAAATTGAATATTTTTGCTTACCTTTAATGTAATTCTTATTGGCTCTTGAAGTTCTCTTGTTATTATCATAAGGATCGTTGAAAATTGTATTTAAAAGGTGCATTGAAAATGAAATTTTACTTTGATGTGATTATGATTAGAGTAAGTTGAATTGGCTCTCAACCTCTCACAATCGCAATTGGCTCTATAAATTATAGGAGTATATGAATGGTACATTTAATTTATATTTATTACTATCAACAATTTATTGCTATCAACAAATGATACAATTAATTAGTTTTATTATATCCTAACAATGTATATTGCCTAGTAGTGATGAAAACATTGCATAATAATTAATGGGAAGACAAAGGGATGACCATATTATAAAAAAAAATTAAATTAATAATAATATATAAATGGGGAGGGGTAAAATAGTCTTCACAATAAGCAAAAGAAACACCTAAGGATATTGGCACTTTTATAAGTATTATAGATTTCTATCATTTCAGTGTCACCATCTTAGTTATACGGTGGAATATGGTGAGTACAAATAGGAATAGTACGCACCTTGGTCGTACGTGGCTTTCTACCATTTACACCAACATGATTTGGCTTCATGCTCAAGATTGTACATCATGGCAATTGTAGCTTCTAGATTGTTGCTGCAATGAGCTGCCATATTTTCAAGAACCTTGAAAGCTATGCGATGAAAGCGTTACCGAAGCTTACTAACAAGAGGCACCTATTGAGGTAGAAGAAACACGGCGAAACTTTGGGATTGATGCAGAGCCCGGAGATTGATCGTCTGCGTACAATCTCTTCCCCCAAACAGTTTGGATTGAATTTGACGTTGATCCTCCTCTATTGTTGTGCAAGCGATTTGTCTCGTCTTCTTGGTAGAAGTATCACCATCACCAGGGGCACTGAGCTTTGAAGCCCCTAGGTCAGAGCCAAAAGATTCAGCTCTGACGTGCCTCGACGACACAATTATTCGATACACCACATCTTATTCGACTTTCTTGCGTCTTTTGAGAGGCGGGATATCAATTGTTGATGATTTCCCCGCTTTGTCTTCTCCTCATCCTCCTCACGACGTCTCTTCCTTGTGCTTGAAGAGGATTTAGGCTTTGGAGATGGAGACGCATCGGCAATAGGCGGTGGATTTGGTGATGGGGGAAGTGGGGATTAGGGATTAAGGACTGGAATCGGTTTGAATGAGGTTGAGAGAGTATTGCAGTTGGTGATGTAATCCCAAATGGGGCATTGTCTTATTTCGATGAACAAGATCAGATGCAGATTGTTCCCATTCACTCCCTTACTTCAGGCAAAAAAATCATCCTTTTTTTTGTTCCTGGTGCCTTCACTCCCACTTGTAACACACTAATGAAACGAAAGAGCATGAGAATAACTTGCAAAGATCCACATTCTGCAGACCACTTCTCATGTTATATATCTCTGCAGCAAAATATGAAGAAGAAAGGGGTAGCGGCGGGGTGGGGTGGGGTGAGGTGTGTTGAAGAAGAAATGGGTGGGGGTTTAATTTTAATTATATGAAATAGATCCCCATTTAAAATTGAAACCAAACACCCAAATAGTAGTAACATATTAAGAAGAAACCAAACACCCAAATAGTAGCACTATGGTAACTAACTAATTTGCCCCTAATTAAAATAAGGGAAGGGGTAAAATAGTACTTTCAGCCCTAGCAAATTCATAAACAAACACAAATACAGTCTTCGATAACTCCAAATCGATTCAAAATGTCACAACTGAACATCAAATAAAACATAATTTTTCATCAAAACTTAATACATAAATATAAAAATATCAATCAATGTAAACTGGAAAAAGAATACTGAATATAAAATATTCTTTGGTCAAATCGATACCCATATAATAAGTCTGACATGGAATCTATCATAATTACTAAATTATCCAAGATAAATAAGAATATAATATGAAAAACCTCGAGTCAGTGTCAAAGACCATATGAATAAAACAATATTGAGCTTGACCTTTGGGCTTTCAAGACAACCAAGTCAGAATCCATTCAAAAGGATTGAAAAGAACAAAAGAAGAAATAAATTAGTCAAAAGACAAAATCACCTCGTTAGGCTAACACACAAATGTCCTACTCCGAAGAGCAATGGTAATAGAGTCGGTAAACAACTTCCTATCTCTAAAATAAGGTCGGAGTTAATAAAACGTATTCTCTCAATCCTAAATGATTGATACATTTTGACTTTCGTGATGAACAAAACACTTTTTAGAAAGTAAAAATATATTATTTTACATGCGAAAAAAATATAAAAAGTTAATATTTCAAAAATATATATTGAGACGAATCTAACACGATCTCACATGACTATATTCTTTCTTATCGTTTAATGAGAATTCTTAATCAATTTTTTCTTAATTTTGACCATAAAAATCAAAATGTACCAACCATATAATGATGGAGGTAATAGTTTTTTAAATA
Source organism: Echium plantagineum (assembly GCA_003412495.2). Lineage (NCBI taxonomy): Eukaryota > Viridiplantae > Streptophyta > Magnoliopsida > Boraginales > Boraginaceae > Echium > Echium plantagineum. The sequence goes on along the minus strand of CM016566.1, from coordinate 26,721,175 downwards.
TTGCTATACCAACCAGACCGATGTCAAAATTTTAGAGATTTCTATACTAAATCTTAAATATTGGGACTCAATCCAAGCTCCCAATTCTGCTCTATTACATTAACTTTTGCATTTAATTTCAAATTTTGTTATTTTCATCTTCTTTCTTTAAATAAAACTAGTAATCTCTGCACAGTTCAAGCTGTGCAATTTCGTTCAAATAGTATTTCTTAAATTTTTATAACTATATTCACCTAAATATGACATCATAAAATAATAATAAAAATTAAATTGTATATCTAAACATATTAATTAGAAAAAAATACTCTTCACTATTAACTATTTGTCATTAAAATATATGAACATTAAAGGGTAGTTACATTAAAGGGTAGTTATTTTTTAAATGTTTGTCTTAGATAGGTGGCAAACATATATGATGCCACATGGCTAGCTTAGATGATCTCCTAGGCTTCACCAAACAAAGGCTTCCCACATTATAGTATAGATTATGCTAATTATTAATTTATTTCATATTGGAGTTTCAAAATAGAAATATATTTCAAAATTATCATTCACTTATTTATTTTTTCAAATAAAAACTAATTATTAATATTTTTCAAATCTTATTATTTTTACTTTATATTGAAATAATTTGAGCTTGTCTTTAATATTGAATAATGTAAGTTTGTCATCAACTACTAAAAATATAAAAAAGGTTGATTTGAGAAGTATAATAAAGAAATCTAGTTTTGAATAAAATATAGCTCGTAAATTTGATAAAGTGATATAATAAGTTGATTTAGGGAAAAAATTATAAGAGATCTAGTATGAGTGCTCTAAAAACATTTACAACGGCTTACCTAAAATAATTCTCTAGATCAATTCATTATAGTACTTTCTCAAATTTAAGTAGTGTCTTTTTACTTTAACACAAATCTAAATTTCTTATTTTATTACTTACAACACTTAATTTTTTAACGTGAAAATATAAATAATTTAAGAAATGTATAAATATAAGAGGATTATTTTGAGGCATCTGATGCGAAACCCCTTATTCACCATCTTCACACCTTTTTTTTAATACTCCACATACCCCACAATGTTTTAACAAAAGATGATTTTTTTTAGTTTTAAATTCATCAATATTGCCTTTATTTATTGACTTTTTTTTTTTTTTGTAATTCGCGATGAGGTGAGTATCGAACCCAGGACCTTCTGGTCACTAGCAATAGCCTTTCCACTATGCTATTCGATTAGCTCAATTTATTGACTATTAGTTACTACTCCATCCATTTTCTTAATTTTAGTTTAAACATTATCTTCTCTTTCAAACATATATATGTCTTTTGTTGAACTACGCAAATGCTATTTTTGGTACACTCATGTATAATCTTAGCAAAAGTAAAACTGATCCTTGAGTTAAGTTAAAAGTGTACTTTCGTTAAATTTGTTGAGTATTGTATGTAAGATTTTTTCAAAATATATCATCATGACACACGTTAAGCATTAAATATGGAACAATTCGATTTCGAAAGACTATTAATGAAAACTTGATAAAGTGGCAAGTTACGTGTATCCCCTCCTCTGGATTTTGAAAATTGAGCAGTTCCAATTTAGAAAATGAAATCATGAAAGCAAGTAAACTAAGTCTTCCCTCTTTCCCCCTTTTTCAATACACTCTCTTCACTTTACTCTCCACATTGCTCACCAACTACACCTTCATACATTTAAATTAATTATTTTATATATGTGTAATTCTATAAATAGTTCACAAATATTATCAATTTTAGTGAGATGAATTTGGAGTAGTATTTATTATTGTTGTTATTATTTATTGTTAATGGGTGCGGGATTTTCTCGGGCTTTTCCGTGTTTTAGCCCGCCCGGTTTGAGTAAAGGTGAACCGGAGGTGATCTTTGAGAAGACCGAACCGGACGATGAAACCCTAGGCCATTCGTTTTGTTATGTGCGTTCTTCTGCTCGATTTATTTCTCCGACTCACTCGGATCGGTTTATTTCGCCTTCTGAGTCGCTCCGGTTCGAGTCTGAACCGGTTCGTAGACCGGGCGGTTTGGCTGAGGCGGGAGGGTTTAGGGCGATATCGGGGGCGTCTGTTAGTGCGAATACTTCGACGCCGATAACGATTTATGACGATGGGGGTGAGGGTGGTTTGGGGGGTAGTGAAGGATTTGGGTTTGTTGGAGCTAGTGGGAGTATTGTGAAAGGGTTTGAGAGTACTTCGTTGTTTAGTTCGTTGCCATTGATGCCAGTGCCGCGGGGATGTGGGGGTGGGGGGGAGGGAGGGGCGGAGGGGTCGATGGACAGGGCGTTGTTTATGTCTGGCCCGATTGAGCGTGGGGCGCTTTCGGGTCCGCTTGATGGAGGAGGGGCTGGGGCGGATGCTAATGGAGTGCCGTTCTCGGCTCCCCTTGGTGGGATGTATGTTAAGAGGAAGAGGAGTAAAGGGATTTCGGGGATTAGGAAGGCGTTTAACAGGGGATTTTCGGAGAAAAAGAGGCAGTGGGTGGTGCCTGTGAGGAATTTCGTAGGTGGTCGGAAGGAAGGGGCAGGTAATGGTCGGGATGCTGGAGGGGGTGGGGGTGAATTGGAAATAAATGGTGATGAGAATGTGCAGTGGGCATTGGGGAAGGCGGGGGAAGATCGTGTCCATGTGGTTGTATCGGAAGAGCATGGATGGCTGTTTGTTGGGATTTATGATGGATTTAATGGCCCTGATGCTCCAGAGTTCTTGATGAGTAATTTATACAAAGCAATGTACAAAGAATTAGAAGGTTTATTTTGGGATAACGGAGAGGTTAGTAACCAGGAAATATCTAATGATAAAAGTAATCAAGTAGGTGTAGATAATTTAAATTTTTCAGACGGGGCACAAGCTGGTGATGCAATGGGCACAGATATAAGAGGAGTCGTAGGAATTGAAAACAACTCAGATATGGAAAATATGGAGGGAGGATCAGTGAAAAAGGTGACATTTCATGGGGATGAGATTGAAGTGAAGAGGAGGAGATTGTGGGAATATTTAATGGAGGAGGAAATAGAAGATGGTCTGGATCTTTCTGGCTCAGATAGATTTGCATTTTCAGTTAATGATGCATTGAGTATAAAGAATGCTGGTTCAGCTATAAATAGGAGGTCGTTGCTTTTGTCGAAATTGAAACATGGGTTGTTGAGTAAGCATAAGGAAGGAAGGAAGTTGTTTCCATGGAAATTTGGATTGGATGCTAAAGAAAAAGCACCCGAGGATCATACAGCTGAGGAGGAAGAGGAGAGGCCTACCACATGCGCAAAGAGGCGCAAGGAGGGTCCTGTGGATCATGAGTTGGTTTTGCAGGCCATGACGAGGGCTCTTGAAGTAACTGAGCTTGCCTATCTGAATATGACAGAGAAGGTCCTTGATAGGTATCCAGAACTTGCTTTGATGGGTTCTTGTTTGTTGGTTGCATTGATGAGAGATGAGGATGTTTATGTGATGAACGTTGGTGATAGCCGGGCCATTGTTGCTCAGCTGGAGCAGGAAGAAGTTAGTAGTAATGCAGATCCAGAGGGTGATGGGAAAGCCACATCTACGGTGGGAGGTATAGTAGAAGAGTGCACTAGTGGCTATGAGGCTACGAATGACACTCCGAGTCTGAGCACAAAATTGATGGCACTGCAATTATCTACAGATCACAGCACAAGCATTGAGGAGGTAAGCACCTGTAAATCACTCCCTCTTAAGTAGTTCGTCTAACTCGTAACCCAATGTAGTTAAAGCGTTCTATGCCTGAGTAGATGAATTAGAATATTGAATCGTGATTTATCATTTCCATCCCTGAATTTGGCATGCTTAATGTGGTTTCTTGTTTGTATCTATATATACGTGTGTGATGCTATGAAATAGTGGGAATCTCTTATGCATTTGGCATTTCATCTGTTAACTATCTGTGCTGTGAAATTCCTCTTAATTTTAGTTCTAATTTAAGTGAAGAAACTCATATTTTACCACATTATCATCTTGCAGCCAAAATTATATAATTCATGACTAATGTCTATAAAAAATCTTCAGTTCTTTCTGTTTGATGTATTTATTTCAATGTGTATGGTTGTAAAAGCTTCTATAAGCAATGCTCATACTGCAGTAGTTGATTTAAGGATCTGCCTCAATATGCCTGAAAATACTTCTAAGGTGATATGATGGATTTACAAATACTGGTAATTGTTGTTATATTTAACCTTTATTTTGGTTTAGAACCAAGTAGTGTTACTAATAGTATGTGATGAATATCCGTCATTAAGCGAAAAAAAGAGATGATGGTGATGAGTTTCCTTATCAAAAGAGAAGGCCATTGACAGAGGTCTAGAGGTGTTACTAGGAATGGAGACATTGACATGATTTAGCCAACATAGTCTGTGTCTATACATGTGAGTCATGCTCACTATCGTGTGCATTATGCCTTCCTTAGTTTGTCGATATCTTCCATGACCCTGGGTGTGACATCCCAATATTTGTAGCTATGCTTGTTACTCCGAAAAAGTTTCTTCTATACAAGTATTTATTTCCTATGTATCATCTGACCCAGCGATCTGATGGTTGGAGCTTATAAAGTGATTGTAAGAATATCTGTTGTCTTGATCTGTTGTTGGGATCTTGGTAGTTCAGTAGTCATCTTAGCTCTTTCAAAGTTTTGTTATGATATTCATGTTCTATATAAATTGTCTTCGCAAAGCTATATTACCTGATATGTTTGGAGAATCTGGAGGAAGTGGACATCATGCTGACTTGCTGATGCTGGTTTATTCATTTTGATACAATCTACTTTCGATCTCCCTTCCATAATATTTGGAGTTCGCATGCTTTACTCTTTATATTCGCTCGTGAGTCGTGACCTTAATTTTTAATGTTTGTCATTAGTAGATTCTAAGTACCATTTTGTATGGTATATTTTTTCACTCAGGCTCTTATACAACTTGCTTTGTCTTTTCCTAGGAAGTTGCAAGAATTAAGAATGAGCACCCAGATGATGCTAATTGCATTGTGAATGGTAGGGTTAAAGGGCGCCTTAAAGTTACTCGTGCATTTGGGGCTGGCTCCCTAAAGCAGGTTCGTCTAGCATTATATTCTTTCAACCCCCTGAAATATTTGAGAGGGTGTTTAACATTCACCTTACAAGTATAACAACAGAGAATCATATGCTCTATTTGATGGTAGAACCTCATCCCCACTCGATACTCCATTACAAACCAAAAGTAGAACAAAAAAGAAAGTTGGGACTTGTGACGTTTTCCCAACCATTGGTAATACTGTCACGAGATTCTTGACAAAGTATTTGATTTGATAACTATAGACACTTTGAACACAGAACAAGTTAGTGTCAAATAAATAAGTTTCTTAATAATAACGAAGTATTTTATTTAATAACTACAGATACTTCGAAGAAATAACAACTCCCTGTCAAATTGATTGTAATACTGTAGTACTTACATATATTTTCAATTGGGCTTACTGCAGCCAAAGTTGAACGATGCACTACTGGAAATGTTCCGCAATGAGTACATTGGCACCACACCTTATTTGTCGTGGTTCCCTTCTCTTTGTCACCATAGACTCTGTCCAAGAGATCAGTTTTTGGTGCTCTCATCCGATGGCTTGTATCAGTACTTGACCAATGAGGAAGTTGTTTCTTTTATCAAGAATTTTATGGTCAAATTTCCAGACGGGGATCCTGCTCAGCACCTCTTAGAGGAGCTTCTCCTTCGCGCTGCCAAGAAAGCTGGTGAATATTAGCTTACCTTCTTTCTTTTAGTAGTTCTATGGGTCCCCTATTTCCTTGTACGATTCTATCTGATGGTTCTTGATAGCGCTATATATATGGACTTTCAACACTACATCTATACCTTCTACATTTTCAACATACTAAAAACCAATGACCTTTGAGTGTGAATACGACATTCTCTCATTCATTTGGCCTTCATAACTTTGACCATTTCCTAGTAGGATTCTATTGACTGGAGATGCTTTGCTGGTCATTCGATTGGTTCTATTTCATCACTTTTTTGGTACAACTATGTTATTCATACAAGATGACATAGTTGGTGACGTTCTGGAAAACCTGAACTACGTTATTTTATGCCACATTCTGCTTTTGTTAACATCTCCCCGTAGGCATATGTTTCTTATGTGTGCTTCAAACATTTTATTGAATTATTCTTTCATGCAGGAATGGATTTTCATGAATTACTGGACATTCCGCAAGGAGATCGCAGAAAGTACCATGATGATGTTACAGTAATGGTGATATCGCTTGAAGGAAGGATATGGAAGTCTTCAGGAAAATGCTTTTGAAATTCTGCTGGTGACATAGGTTCCCTTTATGGCTTGTAACCAGAGGGCGGAACTTTGGCATTAGTTTGAAACCTTGTAGTTCATGTCGAAAGCAATCTCCGCTTTTGGTGAGGGAAAACCCCGCATGGCAAAAGCCGGCCTTAGAGATGTTCAAAGTCCTTAGAAGTGGGTTAAAATAGTTTCAGGATAGAGATAGAAATTTTGTAGTTTTGGGCTGCTTTTGAGTTGTAGGAAAAAGAACAGTCAATTTTTCTTGGAGGTACTGGTCATATTCATTGAACTCCTTTTTTTGGAGAAAAATGTTGTGTTGTAATCAAGGTGGGGGTATTTTTATTATTCAGTATATAATTTATAGCAGCAATGCTTGATGCATTGGACTCAAAATCATGTGGTTTGCAGAAAAAATGCATGAAAATTTGCTCGGCATAGTTCAACTAGTAAAAAATTGAAGTGCTAAGTGTTAGAAGTCTTGCCTCTGTAGGCAACATGAGTGACTTTTAAAAAGAGCAAATCTTGTATTGATGAAGTGGTTAATTAGAAAGTTTTAGTCATCTAATCAGGTGAGATACATTTAACGCTTTATTTTTTCGTATACTTTAGAGTAAGAATGTATTGGATCATTAGTGCGATGGTTTAGTATATGAATATCTAAACAATAATAGAAAATTATTTGAATTAGTACAAGCTAGCAATTTGGGGGTTACAAAAGACTAAAACTTCATCAAGTGTAGCCTTAGCCTCACCTCCAAACAATGACTCCTTCCCATCCGCCCTTTTAGCATACGACAATCCTAACCTTGATTTAGCTTGCTTTAAGTCTCCGATGCCTGAGTTTGTGTCCGGTCCGGCAAACCCACCCATCACAGGCGCCAATGGTGGTCCGACGAGCAAACCATCCGCCCCAAATTGCGGCCCTCCACGAGCATAATCGAATAGAGCAGCACCGCTTCCTCCTATTTTCGGTAATACAATCGGATCATCTTCCTCTAATTCCGGCCAATAAAACAAGAAAGCATCGAAAGTGTCGTAGTAATCGTCTGTGCTCCGGTACCCTTCAGGACTGAATGCTCCAAATTTGAAAGACTTGTTTGTATAGCCAATTATTACACATGGTCCTTTGAAATCACAGCTTCTATGGAAATCAGATGCACTAAATCCATCAATGGTGGCTTTGTAGCAGCATTTGAGCTCCCTACCTACGAAGGACAAAAATCGTATATAATATATGACGATCCGAAAAATGTAGGAGGCTTATAATCCCATTGTATAATCAAATGTAAATATCCCACATTGAAATTTAGCTCTAACACTAACTTCAATATAATCATCATAATAAGATCTAGTCTAGTTTTTGAAGTATGTAGAAACACTTGACATGCTTTATTTATTGAACCAGAATTAACACCGTCCATCCGGCCTTGTTACCATCAGGATAAGGTTGTGTAGTACCCCACTATCCCATCACCCCGTTATCTCGTTTAAATGGAAGTCTCTTCGAACACATTGATTTCGCAACTACCAAATTTTTGTATATGGGCAGACATTTGAAAAAACCTACCCATTGTCTCTACAACGAGAATCGAACTGAGACCTCTAAGTCACTGGAAGACCTCCTAATCACTAAGTCATTTGATGGTAAACATTAGGGAGAACGGAGAAGGTTACCTCTAAGGAAAGTCTTGTTGACAAGTGAAGGTGGAAATGGAAGATGAACATCATCATGATAATAAGTTTGTGGTTTATCATCATTGTTATTACTCTTCTTGCCATTTCCAAAGCTCCAATTGAATAAGCTCTTGGGAGACAAGGAGTACGAGACACAAGAAGCCATCATTTGTTGAGTGTTAATTAATGTTTAATTATACCTTTGACCCACTAAACTTCGAATTTAGCCATTTGGGAACAATTTTCAGACAAATATCTAAAGATATGTTTTTAAGTTGTACACACATCAGAACAGAGTTTTCTTTTTCTGTGTGAAATTACAATGTTATACTCAACTAAATTGTCTCTTTACCTATCCTTCCAAATAAGCGGGGCAAAATCGTAATAACACACTCTACTATTTTGGTGTATAACAGATCAGCATTAGTATCTATGATTATTGGTATGTCACTCTCACAAGTGGGGACTAGTTTGAGCAAATTCAATTGAGATGTTGTGATTGTTATCCATTACAAACCAATGGTTGATGGAAATGGCACCTTATATGGTATTAGTCGTTTGAGTATGATTTCGTCTGTGCGATGACTTTTATCTTTTTCATAATAATTTTTTTTTAACTAAAATTACAATTCAAATAATATAATGTCCTAAAAATAGAAAACGAAAAGATTCAACTCAATCAAAGTGTTTATGGCGCATTGAAAAACCAAGAAAATGTGCAAAAGACAATTCCCAAAAAATCAAACAAAAATTGTCTACGTGTTCACTAATCTACAACCACATCAAATACTGTAAACTACTGAAGTCATTCACCTAATCAATGCTACCACACAATTTTCAACCTTTATATACACAAGAACAATAGTACTAATAAAAGTTGTGAAATGACTATTTTATCCCTAATTGGAATTCATTAAAATTTAAAACACACTTCTTTATCCCATCTTGTTCCACTTCTACTCCATTTTTATTTTTACAAACTATCTTATTTCATCAACTTTTACATATATATTTTTTATGAGGCATTTATTTCACCAAATCAAACATATTTTGATTACTTGTTAATGATTAATTCAATTTGATAGATTCGTCATCTTCCAAAAAGGTTCGGTTTATAGAGATATTATCAACACTTGGCGTCCATTCGATACATTTCTTATTTTATTTCATTCCCCTTCTCTTTTTGTATCATGTTATTTACTACTTATCTCCATTTTGGTAGCATATTGTAACATTCTTAACTGTATTGTTACTATTGACTTGTTACACCTACCTATATAAGATAGTTTAGAAAGTGAACGTCCTTCTTAGTAGTAGGATCAAGGAAAAGAACAAGACTCACATTTACTATTTATTATTAGTAATTAAATTCTTTTAAAAAAGCCAAACATTGACAATTTTATGAGACAAACCAGGAGCATATCAGGGGTATAATAGTAATTTCCTAAAACTCTTTCCTAGGCCCAATTTCGACAAATCCATAAAATGCCTCACTATATATAAAGAGAACAAAATTAAAGTAATTCTAAAAACCCTAAATTTATAAACCCCCAACCCTCCCATTCATTCTTCTTCTTGGATTATATTATTTTCCTTCGAAAAATCTTTTCATTTTTGCCTTTTTATACTATTAGATATTTTCATATTACTTTTTCACTAGATTTTAATTTCATTTAATTCAAGAAGTCTTTTTTTATATTTGATTTTTCACCCTTTTTATACTATTTGATTGCAAAATTTAATTATTTTGTTTAATCAATTTGGGTATATTCTGTTTTGCTTTTCAAATGGATTCTGACTCTCAGCCACCTCCACATCAGCAAAACCACCACCTCCTCCAATTCCACCACCAACAACCACCACAACACCACCAGCAACCACCACAGCAACACCAGCAACCACCACCACCTCAGTATAATCACCACCATCATAATTTAATGGGTCCCAACAACACCTCCACCCCACCTCTACTTCCACCTGGAACCACATTGATGATGTCACCCCAACATCACCACCAGCATCAGCAAATGCAAGCTACCCAAAATACAAATTCAAGCTCTGAAATTTCAAGGTTTCAATTTAATTCAGGCTCTGGGGGTGGAATGGGACCCACCAATGTGGAGTTTACTGATGGTTCAGGGAGTTCACCTAAGGCTTCAGGGTTCAGCATTGAGAAGCCTCAGAAGAAACGGGGGAGACCACGAAAGTATTCGCCCGAGGGGGGGAGCATTGGTCTGGGACTTTCTAGTGGCTCTATTGGTGGTGGTGGTGGGGATGGGAGGGGCTATTCTGGTGCTGTCGGTTCGGGTGGTGGGAATGCTGTATATTCTGACCTGAATGCGAAAAGAAGCCGTGGGAGGCCCCTTGGTTCTGGAAAGAAGAAGTTGGATGCTCTAGGTACTCCCAAATCTTGTTTCAATGCCTCGTTAGAGGCGCTTGTGTAAGCGGGATATGGGGGAGGGGTCCCAGTAGTGAATTGCGAACACTATCTACTACTTCATTATAGAGCCTAAGCGGAGTAAAGGAGGTGCTATAGTAAAAGAACGAATTGCGAACACTATATGCTACTTCATAATATATAATACTAACTGTTTGTTGTGCAATGAGCCTAAGCAGGGCGAAGGGAGGGGCGTCGCTAGTATGACTATGACATCTTATTTGAATAGAAATTCCTATTGGATATGCATTGATTTCGTTTCTTGATTTTTGTGAACAATTCGATTTATATTGTTAATGTTTTATTGACAGGAGCTATGGGATTGGGGTTCACTCCTCATGTGTTATCTGTCAAAGCTGGAGAGGTAGATTGGTAAATTCATTTGGGATTGTGATTGTAGATATGTACGTTAATATGTGAATGATAATTGTTAGAGTTCGCTATGTTTCTTATGCATGGACCGGTTTAAATATTTATTGATACGTTTCTTCCTAGTAGATGTTTACACCAAATGCCAATTTGTCGAGTTGCTTCATTGTCGTCTAACTTGGTATTTACTTCGTCAATTGTAGCCAAGATCCGTTTTTTACGGTTTGATGTTGTGTTATTATGGGAACATATAGAACCTTACTTCTTCATAATGTTATTTATGAGCTTGTCTTTACGACTTTATGAATGGTTTTATGTATAAATTCAGTTCAATCGAAAAAGTAAGTACAAAGGATATTGTTGTTAATTGAAGAATCAGGATTTTATCCAATAAGCAAATAACCAGAATTGTATTATATGCACTCCTCTTTAGTTCGTGTATGAAGAAACTCCTACAGTTTTAACTTTTAAATCTGATGCTTAAAGTTGACGAAATAATGTCTTGTCATGATTATTTTTAAAATTGTGGTGCACCTTTTATTAATTTATTAAATTGCAATTGGCGCTAGTAGTTATAAACATTTGGCTATGCTTTTAAATCATGAATATGTGTGAAGTATAACATATTTTGATATATTTGCTTGTCGTTGCTTCGGATTTATTCGCTGGAAATGGTATATGGTTTATCATACATGTCACACACTAATTTGAATCAGTTAAAAGATCACTTTTATGGAAATCTTGTGGCTTTACAAATTGTTTAATTTTTGCTTAATGGATTGGGTTTCAGTTATTTCTGTTTTTGTCAGAAGTACTAATTTCTTGTTATGTTTTGTTGATGCACTTGATTTCAGGACATAGCTTCAAAAATAATGGCATTTGCACAACAAGGGCCACGTACCGTTTGCATTCTATCTGCAACTGGTTGCATCTGCAATGTCACGCTTCGGCAAGCATCACTATCAGGTGGCAGTGTAACATATGAGGTGAACTTTCAACTTTTTAACATTAATATGTACCGTTTTTAATGTGCATGATAAAGTTTATTTAAGTTGCTTTATATGCGTAACCAAGTTAGTCATTTGCTCGTGAGACAAACAAATGGAGGCATGTATATTACAGTTGACTTTACTTTTTTAAATCATGAGTACCTTTCTTTATTTGCACTTCTTTAGTGTTTTCACTCAATATTGGGTTAAAAAGATACTCAATATTGTTTTTTCTACTTGTAGTTGATATCATAAAAGAGGCCCTTAGAACAGCCCTCTTAGTGTGATTTTAATTCCCATATAAAGTTGCAATTGTCCACTTTAAGTTGTTTTTTGTCAAGGGGGTGTTAAAAGCCTTAACACTTCATGGGCAAAAATAACCGTGATGCAAAGTCTAATCGTTAGGAGAAGGCTGAATGTAGAGAACGGGGGGTAGGTTCATTACTTTCTTTCTTGTGCATTTCTAATACCAGTGTAAATTTGATGTTCTACACAAATCTCAATACACCTCATCATATCGAACGCATAAGTGTTACCATTCTACTCACCATATCATAGCTATACCACGAGATTGCACAATTCACCATGTGTGTCGTCTGCCCTGCAAATGGCTTTGAAATGAGTACGTGGAGTGAAGGCTTAGTTGGCTAATTGATATTGATCCTTGTGGAGTACAGTCAATACTCAAGAGGTGTTCTGCGCGTGATTATCATTATAAGTGAATGGTGGTGATCAATGGGATAGTGCACCAATTAATTACCCTATTTCAATTGTTCTTACACTGACAATTGATGTTGCATGTAAAGGGATAGAAATGCTGGACAGATATAAAATCTGTAGTTAAAATCGTGGAGTTACAATGAATGTCATTAGTGGAAAGAAGAACTTGGAAGTTTATCGATTTACCCTCTTAGATTAGTAAAACTCATATTGCATTGCTCATAATTATGTTATCTTCTCTTTGTTTTCCCTTCTTCACGTAGAAGTTTTGATTTCATTCAGGGTCGTTTTGAAATCCTCTCTTTGGCTGGTTCCTTCAGTCCATCAGATAATGCCAGCAGATCGGGTGGAATGAGCATCTCATTAGCTGGTTCAGATGGCAGAGTGGTGGGCGGTAGTGTTGCAGGCTTGCTGATGGCAGCATCACCCATTCAGGTACAGCCCTCTGTTGTATAATATAAGAACCTAGGGGTGTGCAGACAGACGAGTAGGCCCCCATACTTCAAAGTCTTATTTGATAAGAACTGGTTTGCCTTTTGTTGTTAACGTCAGGTGATAGTGGGGAGTTTCATTTCTGATTTCAAGAAACTAAAAGCGAAGCCACCTTCAGCAGCACCTTCGTCCAATATCCTCAACTTCAGTACTCCAGCAGCTGGTGTGGTGAGCTCTCCCTCTCAAGGTGCTTCTAGCGAGTCATCTGAAGAGAATCATGATAGCTCTCTGGATCATGGCTCAGGACCCGGACCCGGACCCTTTAGTAAAGATGATCAGCCTATGCAGAACATGCCAATGTACTCACCTATTAGCTGGCCAAATTCTTCCATCAAGATGCCCCCAAACTAAGGCGAGGCTTGCTATTCTAGCAATAGCATTAGACTTCCCGTAGCAACACTGACATGCAGGTTTAGGAATTATGGTTTCCATTAATACATGATTTATTTTCCTTCAATTTTCTTGTACTCGGTTAAGTTTTCATAGGTCTTTTTGGCGTCTCATGGAGTCGCATGAGAAGGTAATCTGGTCTCTCTCATCCGCCCAACTTTTTTGACACATCTCTTTTATGCCTTGAATGTTGTTGGTGATTATATAGTGGTGGTTCTAGGATTATCTCATTGTTCGATACACCGTGTGAACCACATAGATGAAGTAGTTAGGATCTTGGTTTATCTATATGATACCTAAGACTGGGAGAACCGAAATTTTCGATCCTTTTATTCATCCAGTAAGATAGCGGTCTAAGAATGGGTAAAATATCTGATAAAATTAGGCTAAAATTCTTCTAGCCCCTTGAACTTTGGCAGTTCGGTCAGTTTGCCCCCGGACTATGCGAAACGGTCAAATAGTGTACTTTAGCCTTAAAAATGATAGTTTTTAAAGTTTTAATGAAGGGCAAAATAAGAATTCAACATATAATATACTTTTGGAATCAACTTAAATAAACAAAATATTTTAGGTTATTTTAAAAGAAAAGAAACTAAAATTATTAAAAAATTAGACAGCCGTCTCTCCCCCCACCCCATCTTCGGCCACCCCCTCCCTCTCCCTCCTCCCACCAACAGCCCCCACGCCATCCCTTCCCCCTCCTTCCGACAGCCACCACCTCCTCCAAATCCGATTCTAACAACATTAACCTATTATTCATTTTCCGCTTTTTTAACCTTCATCGTCCCCAAATTCATCCCCCACCTTAACCCTTATCGAGCAACAGATCAAGCAACAGATCCTCCATTATCGAGCAACAGATCCACCCGCTCTTCAAGAGCCAACACCCTCTTCTACCTCCCCCTACCGTCGACCACCATCTGTTCGATTTCCCCCCACCCCTCAATTTGCTCGACCTCCCCCTTCAACCCCTTGCTCGATCTCCCCCTTCAATCCCCTTGCTCGATCTCCCCATTCAACCCCTGAACGATCTGCAGTCATGGTCAACCGGATCGGTTGGGGTAGGGTGGGGGGTAGGGTTGGGGTGGGTAGGGGCGTTATAATTATTTTTTTAATTTGATTTTTATTTTTCTAAAAGAGACCCCAATGTAGTTTGTTTATTATAAATTGACCCCTAATGCCTATTCATATGTTAAAAAACATATATTGCCCTTCATTATAAGGCCAAAGTCCCCTATTTGACCGTTTCGCATAGTTCAGGGGCAAACTGACCGATTCCTAATGTTCAGGGGGCAAACTGACCAAACTGCCAAAGTTCAGGGGGGCTAGAAGAATTTTAGTCATAAAATTACGCGATAAAGTCTGGTCAACAGTAGACCCACAAGTCCATCTTCCTTTTCTTCCTCGAGTAATTCATCACTCACCAGCTATAATTATAAATGTCCGGTCGTTTCGGAAGATCGTAGGTTGTCTTCTCCATTTTCTCATAATCATATGTGCAAAACAAATTCATGGTGGGGGAACCTCATAAGAATAAAAGCAAACAACCTTATCTAAATAGTTCTCCTAAAAAAATTAAAGATAAAATCATTTTAGCAAAATCAAGTGTTTATGTCTCCATTAAAATTCCCAAATACCCTCTTGAACGTCATCGTTTCAACCCTTGGACTTATAAACCCATAAGTTATTTCATTTATTACCTTTATTAACAAGACTCTCATACATATCATTGCTAGGCTCAACAACTGCCTAAAGGATCTCATCTAGTCAACGGGGCTCAACGACTTCCTAGAGGATCACATATAGATAATGCTGGGCTCCACAACTCCCAACCCTTTATGCAACAACAACAAACTCGAAATGCAGGGAAGACCTTTATCCCCGCGACATGAGAGTTTTATCATAAGCGTCATCCAGACAAAGTTGGGGTAAATAACATTTCGCATCGGATATCTACACATCAACACATATCAACCAATCATATAATCAACTCAACAAATCAAAACAACTCATTTACCTCGTACTCAACTAGTGCGACATCAACAACTCATCTGACGCATCATATAATACTACAACATACGCGTAAACATAATGTATTGTAAACAGTCAACTGTAAGATAAGTACTCACCTATCGCTAGCTACTAGTTTACAACTAGATACTTCCTTGCGTGTGTCCTTGCTCAAATCCTATATAATATAAGCTCACGTTAATAACCTACCAAGGTATAAAATAACCATTCTACCCCTCCTAATATTCTAACCACCTACACTATTCAAAGTTGGTTTCTGACATTGGGTTCACTCTCAATACCCAAATATGCCTCAATACAATGAATCATGTTCAATGATTTAAACTATAGTAAAACATCTATAAATTAATACTCTATAAATTAATAATCTCTCTAAGATAATAAATTTATCCGGTCCCGACTTGTGCTAGTTAAAAAAATTAATGAAATCGATAAAATAATAAGATAATATTTAAAAAAAATAATAATTCCTTTATAATATAAGGTCCCACGTAAATTATAAATTTATAATCCTTAGAAATTGAAATAATATAATTACAATTTATTTAAAATATGACTCTATTGTAGTTTGTTTTTTCTTAAAATTCAAATCACATTGGAGTTCATCTCTAATTTTTCTTATTGCATCCATTAGTTCCGGTGTTTTGTTTTCGAATTGTAACATAAATATGTGTAGAGTTCTAGATGCCAAAAGTACTTCCTTTAGGGTAACAGGTTCAGAAGACACGCTATCATCTTCATCTCCATCATGAACATTGTTCTCAATGATAATAGTAATATCATTAACTCTACATATATTTATGCAAAAACTCTTCATCTCGTGCAAAAACTCTTTAAATTAATAAATTAATATTTATAGATTAATTAATAACTCTCTAAATTAATAAATTTGGCCGGTCCCAATATTATTAATTTATAGACGTTTAACAGTATGTCAAACGTATAAAATGATCAAATACCCTTAGGCTTCAAAGTGTCAAACACTTGTTCAAATCATTTTATAAACTCTCATATTTTTTATTTTAACCTCAAATATACTCAAAAAGCATAAGTTCTACCCATGGATGATTTCAACCAAACTTCCCATTTTTACTAATTTAAAACTATTTATGGCCTTTTAATCAATAATAATCTCAAATAAATAGCTAAACATCACTTCTTTCATCCAAATAACTTTTGTAACTCGAAATATCAGTGAAAAGGCCAAACTTGCTGCCCAAAATTTATTTCTCGTCCATTATTTAAAATTATTTTCTAGTCCTTTTCAAACTAAAATTCAAAATAAATACTAAAACTCCTTTACAATTTATGAAACCAAAAACTTAACCTTTTCTCAACATAAGGGATACAGTAAATCCATCTCTTTATATAATACCGAAAAAATATTTGTTTTGATTTAAATCTCATTTATATACAATATAAATAATATTACTCATCAAAATAGAAAGGCTTATTTCTATTTTAGGCCCTGAACTATCACGTAAGCTTCAAATTGGATCATGATGCTATCATAAGCCTCAAATTGCCCCTATATTACGTTTTGTCTCATTTTGCCCCTCAAATGCCAATTTTAGATTGAATTTTGTTTTAAAAGAAGGGCAAATTCGGATTATCACATATATCAAACTTTTGGGGCGTTTTTACAAATAACTAATGATAGTAGCAAGGTCCAATTTGAAACTCACGTGATAGTTCAGAGTCCAAAATGAAAATAAGCCTGAGATTTATTTTTAATTTAATAAGTTTTGTTATTTGTGAAGTGTGCCCAAAAGTTTGGTATATGTGTTATTTCGATTTTGCCCTTATTTTAAAACGAAATTACATCATATATGAGGTTTTAGAGGTAAAATGAGACAAACCATAGTATATGGTCCAATACTCCAATATGAAGCTTAGGATAGTATTATGGTCCAATTTAAAAATTTCATCATAGTTCAGGGTCCAAAATGAAAATAAGCCAAATAGAAATAAAGAAACATAATGGAATTTGAAGTGATAAATTCCCTCATGCTTAATGACATATGAACAATAAACAGTAATACTCATCAAAATAAAAATAAAGAAATCCATAATCGAATTTTGATATAATGAGATCAGTCTATATCGATTTGGATGCCGGAAGAATTGCCGAACATGAGTCGGACACGATGACAATTGGTCAACATTCATTTGACCGGCTCTATTCATTAAAAATGAACCATTAAATTAGGATTTGTGTAATATTGCCTTTCCATTCTATTGAAACCTCGAGAAAATTAAAAATAATAGGTCATTAATTAGAATTTGGAGCAATAAATACGTAAGAAAAATGTTTTTGACAACTTAAATTTAAGATGTAGACAACATAAATTTTTAAATTTAATTCCATGTACCATGACTAAATTGTCCTCGTTCAATAAGATTCATTGGATCAAACAATTTTATCATATGTCATAATTAGAGGATCTAATGATATAATATCAATTTAAACAATATTATATTTAAGGAAAAGCTTAATCACCTAAGTCCAAGCTCAAATATACTTATTACAATGAAATAGATCCCAACATTTATGTTTTATAACACCTACTAGTAGTGATAAAACATTCACTTTTATAGTATACATCAAGTACTGGTTTGTTTAATTAATGTATGCAGACATGTTACATGCGATAATTGATAAAACATGCATTCAGCTTTTTTTTTCCTTTTATAAATTAATAATGAGGTGAGTCTCGAACACATGATCTTCTGATTTCTAACAAGAACCTCTTTCACTAGATTATTCGATTAATTTGATAAAATATTCACTTTTATAGTAAAACAGATCGAAAATTGAGCTTTTTACATTTTTTTTTTCTAAGATACACTACACAAATCAGTTAACAATAACAAAAGAAAATCAAACGATAAATTGAAGATTAGATCAAAGAGTTAAATGTTGAAATGGTCCTAGTAAGTGGGGGCCTGGTGCACTTTGGTTCCTGAAAGTGGTACTGTTGCGGAAATGGCTTCTGAAGGTGTGTATATTGGTGCAATTTGATCCCGATTTTGTTAACTCCGTTAAATATAAGCGTGAATAGCAATTTTGTGGACAAAAATGAAACTTCTTATAATTTAATAGCCCCATTTGGACCTAAAATGTAAATAACAAAACTTAAAGGCGAAAATAACAATTATATACATTAAAATTAAGAAATCAATTCAGTTTAATCATTTTCATATCCTCAAACGTTCTTCTAACACTCTAAAACCGCCAGAAAAAATCTACAACATCGATTTAGTTATAAAAAGTTTTGTTTTTCCCCCAAAAATTGATATTCACGCTTAAATTTAACGGAGTAACGGAATGGGGACCAAATTACACCAGTAAATACACTTTCAGGGACCATTTCTACAACAGTGCCACTTTCGAGGACCAAAGTGCACCAAACCCCCGCCACTTACTGGGATCATTCCGACAATTAACTCTCAGATCGAAACCATAATTTCATATGTTCGTTTGAAATATAGAGAAATATTACTGAAAGGTAAATTGCGGTATTAAATTTATTTACTATAATATTAAATATCACATGCAAAGAATAGAAGTAATAAATTCAAACCTCTTTATTACTTCTAAGTTTTATTAATATAGGATACTTAAGAGATAAGTTATCCACGTGCAGACCAACAAAAAGACCATTTAGGTTAGTACAAGAAATGGACAACTAATAATGAAGAATTCAATATTGGACTATTGAAAATCTCTAGGTGGTCAAAAGTCAAAACGAACTTAGACAAATATGGGTTCATTGGGTTGGATATCTTTCTATCTTTCTAGACGTTAATCAAATGTAGTTTTTTTAGTATTCTTATTCTGTTGTAAACATAATGTAAAAAGGGAATTATATATGAGTTAATCAAATAACTTAGTGAAAAAGCTCATACTAGTGACTATAAGGATTTGGATTCAAAATTCGCCTCATCGCTAATTTACGAAAAAAAGAGAGAAGGAATTACATATGACATCTAGTGTAAAAGTGATTAATAGACAATCTCAAATCACCTGACTATTTAACGCACATTCCACAATTTATCCGCTTGCAACTCTTTAAAACAGGGGACAACGAATCAGTTAAAATTGTGATTTAACTTTTTTTTTATATATAAAAACCATCATAATAGAAGAAATGAAATGATACTTTTTTCAATCTTTTTTCTAAAAAAGGTCAAACGCCCGCTTAAATATTTTATAACGAATAAAATTGCAAGTAGTAGTTTGTTCAAGAGATAGAGCTGGTTGTTTGGATGATGAATCAGATTATCAAGTTGGGTGATGAGCTGGACGTTGACCAACTGCTCATCATTAACACTTGAATACTTCTATTCAATGAATGTTTCAAACACATTTCAATCAAACACTACAATTTGAACATCTTTGTTGACAAATTGTAAACTAATGAACAAAAACAAAACTGCAAGTTGATTCCCTTAGTTGTAAAAACAGAAGTCTCATAATTCAGTTAATCGAATAGTCTACTAGAAACGATTCTTACTAGTGACCTGAAGGTTCTGAGTTCGGAAGTTTGATGAGATTTATTTGGAGAAAGACAAAAACACCCATGAGTCTCAAACATCACCATGACAAGTTGACATGTATGGTAGCATGGTTTTCAGTAAAATGGCAGAAATGATCAAATTTCCAAGAAAGATAGAGGTTATTACAACTTACACCTCTAAGTCATTAATAGTACTCAATATATAGTATGTAAGAGTTTTTGTGGCAGTAACTAAGAGTGACATAATTAACCCCTTTCCAAGAATTCTCATGCTTTCTATCACTATGTAATTTAATATACATATTTATTTCTCAATATGGTACGAGTACTAGGATGTAATAATTATTGTTTCATAAAAGCAATGCACTCAAAGATAGGTGTCTTATTTGTTGTACAAATTAAATTCAATTTTAGCCACAAATTATAATATTGCTATTATATATATGGAGTACTATGTAACAATAATTGTATCTAATATGGCTCGTGCAATGTCAAAAGAAAGTAACATTTCATTGATTTGACAAAAATCAAGAAATTAATATATTTTGTTCACTTATTCAAATATGAAATTCAAATGAGTAATTAAGCAAACCAAATCCAAAGATGGATTTGCACACCATTTCATTATAGATAAAATGAGTAGAGTTCATCAATAGAGGGATAGTTTAATGGACAAAAGTGAGAAAAACACTAATTTACTAACCAAGAAAGATAGATTAAGAAAAAAAAAAATCTAACCCAAGACAACAAAGGACAAGAAATTAAAGCTAAACATTGGTTCATTACAAGCTCGCATCAGGAGAATTTAATTTCGTGATTTGCAGGAAATTTGAGTCAGATGCCACAAGTTCGATCAAGATGATTGATTAATTTTGTTACCTTCACTCAATGGATCCAATACAAGCAAATGAACTTAGAATTGTGGACGAGAAGCTGAATTAGCTGACCAACCATCAACAGGCATTTGAGGCATACTGAGAGGTAAGTTAAAGAATGGAAGCCCCGACGACGGATCCGGAAAAGGGTTCCCACCACCGCCACCCGAGGCTGGCGGTGGCGTCGTCATCTGAAGCTGCTGTTCTTGATCCTCATCCAAAGGCAATCTCTCATAAGCAACATTAGTAAAAGAAGAAGCAATAACAATAACAGGTCCAGCAGCAATCAACTCCCCCACCACATTCCCCCCTACCACCTGCCCTTGCCCACCGGCCAAGAAGATGCTCAAGCTAGTGGCGCCAGGCGGGGCAGGTGGCGGAAGAAAAGAACCGGCCAACGACAATATTTCAAACCTCCCATGCAATGAAACAACAGCACCACCACCAGCCGCGGCTGGCTGCCGTAGGGTAACATTAGTCACCGTCCCACTTCCACTCAATATACAGATCCCACGTTGCCGACGCCTCGCATAGGTGGCAATACAATCAAACACATCACATCCATTAGAAACTTCTAAGATATGAGCTCTCAAAGCATTTGCACTTTCCCTAGTGATAATAACAGGAGGTTTAGGCTTGTTTTTCGATCCCGGGGGCCTTCCACGAGGCCTCCGGGAAACAATATCACCTAGACCACCACCGGAGTTGTTGTTTCCACCGAGCTCTAGCCCTCCTCCTCCACCTCCGCCGTGTTCATGGTTGGAATCGTCGTCGTCGTCGTCTTGATTGATTTGTTGATGTTGTTGTTGTCTTTGTAGGAGAAGGTCAGTATGATGAAGCTGGTGAACATAGTGTGAACCACTTGTGCCTAAATCTAATCCAGCCATGTTCCCAACACATCAAACAAAACAAAAACAACTGAAAAATATAGAAAGAAAACTTAAAATATTGTTTGGGAAAAAAATATGCAAGCAAGAAACTAAAAAACTGTTTATGGGGTTTGTTTATTTCTTGAAAAAGATAAAGGGTACAAGAAAATATAGAAAAAGAGCTATGGAAATTGAACCCTAAGATTAGAAAACAAACAAGGAGGACTTTGAGTGCATAGAAAGGGAAGGAGATGAGAGAGAGAGGGAGAGAGAGAGAGAGGTGAGGGAGTGAGGAAGGGGGGGTGGGGAGACAAAGGCTTAAAACAATACATTTCTATCAACCTAAAAGTATAAATATAGGCATAAAAAAATGGAGTTGAGAAAATATTTATATATTTAATGATAAGTAAAGAATGCAACTAGGTTGGTTATTTTGTTTTTATGAAGAAAGGTTGGCTGGTAAATAGTAGATAAACTTCAACTTGTTTAAGCATGTTGGCTAATGGCTATAGAGAAGTTTGACAAAGGTCAGTGTGCTTTACTCATTAGTCGATATAGATTTCACGGTTAAGATACACATCTCACATTAGAAGTCGGTGTCTTCCTGAATTAATATATAAGATTTTGGGTTACTCCCTCTATTGTCAATTAGTTTTGGATAGAGTGGAACCTCATAGACTCTTAACATGGTATCATGAGCCAAGCCGAGTTATTGAGACATGTGTAACCCCGCCCATGTTGTTCGGGCAGTTAATACCGGCGAGGAAAAATTTTGCCGACGATTGGGTTACACGTGAGTGGAATGTTAAGATGCACATCCCACATCCGAAGTTGATGTCCTCCGGGGTCAATATGTAAGATCTTGAGTTACACCCTCTATTGCCAATTGGTAATAGAAGCAGTAGCCCAAGATCTTATATATTGACCCGGGAGGATACCGACTTTCGATATAGGATGTATATATATATATACATATCACCTATGTTTTGTTCAGGACCTCTTTCGAACACTATTGTTTTAAATGCCCTCATTCATTCACCTATATTTTAAAAATCCTCAGTCGTTCATTTTGTCTTCTGTTCCTCCATTAATTTCATCACATGAACAATGCACATGGTTTTATCTGAGGGTCAACTTTTGTATTTTCTTTTAGTTTTTACTAATTAAGAAAATTTTATATTTACCTCATGTAATTAACAATATGGGTGAGCTACATATACTGTTGTACTAAAAAATTCACTTTTTTGTTTACAGGTGAACGAATGAGGATATTATAAACATGAGTGAACAAAACAAATGTAATATAAAACATAAATGATGATCCATGCCTTTTACGTGCAAAAAAAAGATAACCTATGTGCTTGTGCTAATAACAGCTTGTAAAGAAAACTTAGTATAGCTGTAAATGGATAGGATTGGCATTTAGAAAATGAGTTTGTCCAAGTTTTGAGCTTGATTAACAATTATTAGTCCAACAAACAATAATATAGACTATATGTGTTTCTACCTACTCTTAGTGGTTAATCAAAAGATACTCTTGTTATTTCTATTTAAGGAAAGCATATAATAATACCATAACGCTGTCTTATAACTCCTATGAACATCTTATTATTAGAAGATTATTAAATGTTATTTTTGTGATGGGAAAGACAAAAAATATGTGGGGCAAGTGTCCAATAATATAACAAATTAAAAGCTACTTCCATTTTTTTTTAGTTAAATAATTTTTTTAATATAATTTTCGTTATAAAATGATAAAAGTAAAGATATAATTATCATTTTGGATGGAGAAGATGCACAACATTTGTGGTACATGTATTTTAGATAAGAATATAAAATGGCCGAAAAAATTATGTAATCTATTAAACACAATAACATATCTGAGGTGGATTAAATCATCATTCCGATATGGATGGAGATTTTAATTATATATAGAGGTTGATGCTTGTACTTACACTTAGACATGATTTTCTTTTTATAGTTACCATTAAATTAAGAGCTAATTGTATAAATAGTTTTCAATAGTGTCATCAAGTTATAGGTTAGTCTCTAATAGTGATACAATTGCAGTTTAATCCTCAAAAATAGCTAAAAAGTTACAGATTAGTCTCTATCTTAATTATTCTTTAACTTTTAACAAAATCATTTTTGCTGTTAGAAATTTATGAAATTTTGCATTTTAACTTCGTAATGAACTTACATTATACACAAAAAATGAGTGTAAATCCATATTTCACCTCTCATCGCGTTTTGGTATAAAAAATTAATGTAATAGTTAACGTGGGACTAATATGCAACTTTTTGTTCATATTCTGGGACTAAACAACAATAATATCACTATTGAGGTCTAAACTACAACTTGATAACATTATTGAGGACTATTATGCAATTCACTCATTACATTAACATTGTAAATTATTCATGACAACTTAACAAGCAAATTAGTAGCCGGTAAGTTTTTAATTATTTGTTTGAATGAGCTTGTTGAGGTGTTAAATCAAACACAAAAAGCACGACAAGATCAAATGATGATCGAGTTTCCAAAAGTGAAAATATCTTTTCAGTCATTTGTAGAGATTAAAACGATTAATATTTAGAATTAAGATCTAATTAATAGTGTTCCAAAATAGGAAAGAATTATTGGGAGAGCGTGGAACCCTCATATGAACATTTAAAGAGGTCACGTGCGATAGTATTTCTTTTCACATTTTGTCGGATATGGCTCCGATTAACTTGACAAATAAAGTTCTCATTCATTGAATCATAAACCATTTCGATTTATCCATTTATTTAAAGGATATATTTTAACGTTAAGAAATTTGTTTATATGTAAAGTAGTAGAGTATAGTTTTTCAAGGAATATATTAATTCATGACTTTTTGTATTGATGGATCAATTTGGTCAACATTTTTTTACCCTGATCGATGATGGTTAACCTTGATTGATTCCTATTAACTCCAATGATCGATCGATCAATATTTAAAAAAATTGGTGCAATTATCACCTTATTGGTGTTAACACAAGGTCAAATGCTCTGGTCTAGTTATTTCAAATTACATCAATTTTGATATATTTGATTGAATTATCTTTTATTTGAATATATCATAACAATGGAACAAGTTCAAAACTACAACGTTTGATGGTTTGATAATTTATATTATCCAAATATCCTTGGTTATTCATATACATTTACTTATTTATTATTTTTTCTACATTACAATATTTATTATATGAATATACAATTTATATGTATGTATTCAAAATTGTTTACAACAAATTGTTTGATCTGAATATCGATATTATAAAGGCCTATGACATGGTTGCTGGGATTTCTTCTTGACCGTTCTAAAAAAGATAAATTATCCCCCGAATTTTATTCATTGTATCAAAGCATCTGTTACTACTGTTTGGTTTTTCCGTCTCAATAAACGAGAGTCTTCATGGTCATTTCTGTTTGTAATTATGGACCTCGGATAATTTCCTCAACCCAAGAATCCCAATGACAACGACAAGAATAAAATGCGGAATTAAACAGACACAATAATTTATACAGGTTCGCCCTCAACATGAGTGACTACGTCCAATTGATGCTGCAGATTCCACTATGAATATAAAAGATCGTTACACAAGCCCTACCACTAGCTAGTCTAACCATTGAGTACTTTCTTATACACCGAAAATTTCAACAACAAAGTCCAACCAAGAACAAAGATAAACTCTCTAAATTCTTCAAGAATATTAGAGCCCTAATATCTTTGTAGGACGATTCTCTAACCCTATGTATCTACATTGTGTTTCAGACCTATTAGACTCATAGGAGAACCCTCTATTTATAGGCAAAAGAGAAAACCTAGCTAAAGCCCTTCGAGAAGCCCAAAACAACTCAAAATCCGCTAGCCCAAATTGCTGATTTTCCTGAGATCGGAACTTACCAACTACCGACCAAGTTCCGATCCAAGTTCTGATCTCCCTTGTAGGGAACTTCGGAACTTGCCAGGTACCTATCAAGTTCCGACCCGAGTTCTGATCCGCTTCGTAGTGAACTTCGGAACTTGCCAAGTTCCGATCCAAGTGTTGATCACCTACGAAATTGGCTTCATAACTCAACAATTTCAAGAGCATTATGGAATTGAGACAGGGGATCCCCTGTCGTCTTATCTAGTCATTGTGGTCATGGAGTGTTTCATCCTCATTGCAATGATCTTGGTCTTGTAATTGATAGTTTTGTAGATGACTTGTTTGTGATGTGTGTTGCCATTGACAAGTCAATGAGATTAATTAGGTGGATGTTGTAGAAGTTTGATCACTTATCTGGGTTGCACCCCACCTTCATAAGACCACGTGCTATTTTGCAGGGGTTGAGGAGGCACAAGCTAAGATGTTGAATGATATTCTGCAGATTGTAGCTAGCTAGCTTGCTAGTCAAATATTTAGACATTCCTCTAACCACTAAGTAGATTAATGTTAGCTAATACATGATTCCTAGAGCGTAGGGCTGGGATGGTTGCTTTTTTGGATGGTTTTCCCAAGCAGTAAGTGAAATGCAAAATTGATAGATGTCAAGATTAATGAAAGATAATCTCATAATCATGATTGTTTTTTTTTATAGATAGGAAAGTTATTACAATGGAAAAGTTAGGCTCCCTCCATCATATCTATTACAAAAAACATAAGAGACATGATCAAAAACATAAGTATTTGCTGCCTTATTACAAAAATTGGAGAAATTGAAACTATCCTTAGTAATGACTGACAACAAAGTTCTCCAAGTGAGACAAGTACTATTGATTTGATGTTCATCCCAAAACGACCTCCATGCACTCGTCGTAGTAAAACCTGAGCAACATCTAGCTAATACTTGAGAGAAAAGCAAATCAGTAAAGAGGTTTTCGAAATCATGATTGTTTGAACTTCAAATTTAGATCATTTAAAAATCATATCATTTCTGAAAAGTCATATACTCCAAAAAGAACTTATTAAAAATAATAAGTCATTTTTGGCATTTTGTTGTCATTTCCAATGCTTATTAGTAAAGGAGGCGAGTGTAATATGAAAAGTCAATGAGTTCTAAGAGAATGATTCAAAAATGTGTCTTGGCCAAAGGTGCATAATTTGAGGACATGAACGAAAGAAGTGATAAATTTTCTTTTGATCATGTATACAAAAATAACAAGATGTAGTAATTGAGATTTTTGTGCATTTTGCAATATTAGGGGAATTGGATACTCTATTAAAAATATATTTCCATAAAAAGATTTTAATTCTATATGAAATGGGCAATTTCCAGAGGTTTTTCCACGTTTTTGTGGGATTCGGACATAGTTTATTTAGAGGCTTAGAGATAATGGTAACCCGTTTAATTTTTAGAGTTGGGATATAAATTATGCCACACCCATGACGTATTTTGTTTGTTAATGACGTGTAAAGGTAAGGAGTTTGGATAATATTTTCTTTTAAGACCTTACTAACTAAATAGTTGGAATTAGTTAAAATATTGAAACTATTATTAGCTAGTAAGGATGGATTAAAATAAGAAAGATTTTTAAAATTGAACCCATCTAGTTTGTTATCCAAAGATTGAATTATCATTTAACCCAACGAATTCTTTTAGCATTGTTTTAAAATTATTATCATTCCAAAAGAAGTTAGCAAAGATTTTTATTTTATTTTATTAATGAACATTTTTTTAATGAACTTGGAAGGGATTTATAAACTGGCATAGGGCATACTAACAAAAGGGTTAAAATGGAGTTTATTAGAGTAATCTTTTTCGCTTGATTTGAAAAAATGTGTGCCTTATGAGAGGATGTACGGTTCGGTTCGGTTCTGTTTGGACAAAAATAAATATCGAACTGACATCATCGGATCTACCCCAGATAGAACCGAAATTGGTTCGGTTCTAAACGGTTCGGCTCCAGGTCGGTTCCGGTTTGGTTTCGGTTTTGGGCCTCGTGTTTTGGACCTAAATTTGAACCCACTTTCGGCTTTGAAATATTAGGTCTGTTCTTTTCTAGCTAATATTATTATTCATTTTGGACTCAAATCTAAATGTGATTAGTATTGTTTTATATTAAATGTAACTTATAATTAAGTTTCAAAGGTATATCTACTCTATATAAGTTTAACGAGCTCCTTTTAAAACTAATTTCGAAATTTGTAAACACATTTGTCACACGGTACCAATTTTTAAATATATATGTATCTATATATTATTAGCTTAAAACATATTCACTTATCAATTATTATATCATACTAACAATAAACAATGTTGAATCTTCTCACCAATTATCATTTACTAAACTTAATTTTTTCTACATAAAATTAGTCATCGGTTCGGTTCGGTTTTTATCGGTTCTCCCACAAGGCGAACCGCGTCGGTTCTGTTCTCTCAAAGGCGGAACCGAAATCGGTTCTGTTTGGATCAGTTCTAACAAAATCGGTTCGGTTCTGGTTCGGTTCGGCTCGGCTTGGTTTTGATTTTCCTCCACAACCCTAAGCATATGGAATAAAAATTGTTCATGGGAATAAAAGTTTTATAAATGTCAATTAATAAAAAAATTTCTTTTTTATATATTTAGACACCTGAACTTTCGTTATCATTTCAAATTAGAACCTAAAGTAATTATCTTTTCAAGTAGGCACCTATACATTAAATTTGGTACCTAAACTTTCATTTTTAAGTATTTTCACATATTTTCAGCATTTTTTAGTGAGGGTAAAACAGTCAAATAACCTTTAAAACATGTAAAGAATGAAATTAAATTAATTCAAGTGTCAAATTTAAGATTCAGGTGCCTACGTGAAAAAATACATGTATATACTTTAAGTTTCAATTTGAAAGGAGAACCAAAGTTCATGTGTGTAGATAAATAAGCCTAACTAATTCGATCAAGTATAATTTAAATATCGTACCTCTTCAATTCCTAAAATATCATTTCCCTTTCTAATATTTATCTTTGACTTTTCTTACAATTTGACCTGCTATAGTTCTTAACATATTATACAATATTCGTGGAGAATATAACTAAACATAGTTTTTTTAATTTTGACATTAGGAATTAATTTGAATTGAAATTATATTATATGAGTCAATGAAAACATTACAATTTAAAATAGTTTGATTACTGATGTTTTCAATCTAAAATAATTAAAGATTAATTTTTTAAAATTAAACTTTGACCATTAATTATTATTATTATTTATTTTAAAATATAATAAAATTTATATAATAAAATTCATCTTTTCAAGTACTTTCGAAGATTAATTTTTTATTTTATAATATAGTCAAAGAATAATTAAAGTTAAATATCAATCTCAATTATGTAAGAAAGTTAAATTTTTTGAACTAGAAGGAATATTTTTCATAATGAAAGAAACCTCGGTAGGTGCTATTTTGCAATAATGTCATGACTTATGACATCTTCAAATAAATGTGGTCACTTATTCCTATTCCTGTCCTATTGTGATAATCATAGTGGTTAGAACACTAATCATGATTAAGGTCGCTAAGTTGACTGGCTTATTATGATAATCAAGCTAATACGTGAGCGTTAAGGGTCAGGGGCACGACATGTGATGACAAAAAATATTAAAACAAAATCAACGGCCAAGATTACACAATACGCCAGATGTTCTTCAAGTTGGTTGGACCCACTTTTGTCGTCTTTCTCCCACCCTGGATGGCCCTCCTCTTCCCTTAATTACTGGCTTTATTAGATAGATGCTTTCATTAATGATTAGTAGTTACCCTTAAGAAGTTTTTCTGTTTGCTTCAAATCTACAAAGCTAATCGAACCAAATCGAAATTTGATCGATTTGGTTGTGAGAAAAATGGTACCAAACGCAAATAGTGCGGAAAAATTCAAAACCGATAAAAAACATTCGTTATTCGGTTTTTAGCATAAACCGAATCGTAACAGAGAGAACCGAAAATGGCCGAATCGAATCCGCTATGTAACTATATTGTTTAAAGTATTTATATTTGTGATATTTTTTTAATAAATTGTACTTAATTTTGATTTTTCATGAGGAGTATTATATTATTTACATAAGATTGGAGGAAATGAGCAAGCTTGTGTTTCCTAAAATGTACACTATTGTCATGACTGGATTTTCGTTTTTTTTTACTTCACGTAGATGTGTAGAATCTATACAAGTTGAATTTGCGCATGCTCATTTTTTTTAAAACCGACTCAACCGAACCGATTTTGCCTCAAAATAACACGACATCAACAGAACTGATTCAAAACAAAAAGTATTTTTAACCGAATCGATTCATGTAATTAAAGAACTGATAGGGTCGGTTTCACAAAAAAAACTCAAGAAAAATAGACCGACCGAACTGAAAAAATCCCTAGTTACCCTCAGTAAAAAGAATGAAATTGTCATTCTGACGGTCCCCATGCCATGGTGTATACGAACGAAGTAAATATTGTGATGTGTCTCAGTTGGTGTTGGAAACGAATCGGGTAAGGTAAATACTTGACCCGCTCGATAAGGTATCGAGCTCGACTTAAGTGCCCGACCGACTCAAATTTATCCGTTCGTTAAGGTAATAACCCGTCCCAACTCAATAAATACATGACTCGTTGAGGTAAAATGGAAAGAACTTATTTTTTAAAACAAATAAAAAAGGATAAATGGCTTCTGACATCACTCACGTTTGAAAAAAAAGCCAGTTAGATCACTTATGTTTCAAAAACACCAATTAGATCACTAAATTTTAAAAACTCACTCATTTGGGTCACTCCATCATATTTTTGAAGGGTATTTATGTTCAAACACATTTTTTCCTCTCATAAGCACCCAATTTAACTCTTATTAACACATTGACCCCAATCATGAGATTAAGATTTAGCCGATTTCATTTTTGATATTTTTTCGATCTCCTTTTCGATTTTTCCTCGATTTCTTTTTTTATTTCTTTTTCGATTTTTTCTCGATTTCTTTTTCGGTTTCTTTTTTTTTAATTTCTTTTTCGATTTTTTCGATTTATTTTTTGATTTATTGTCTATTTTTTCGGTTTTTTATTTATCTCCTTTTCAATTTTTTCACAATTTTTTTCTCGATTTTTTTTTCATTTCTTTTTCGATTTTTTCTAGATTTGTTTTCCGAATTCTTTTTCGATTTTCTCTTAATTTATTTTGTTTTTGATTCCCTTTGTTTTTTTTGATTTCTTTTTCGATTTTTTCTCAATTTTTTTTCATTTCTTTTTTGATTTTTTCTAGATTTGTTTTTCGAATTCTTTTTCGATTTCTTCTCACTTTAGTTTCTCGATATCTTTTTTCGGTTTCTCTTGTTGATTGTCAAAAAAATTGAAAAAGAAATTGAGAAAAAATCGAAAAAGAAATTAAAAAATACCAAAAAAATCGAGAAAAAATTGAAAAAGAAATCAAAAAATTAATAGAAAAGAAATCCATAAAAAAACAAAAAAGAAATCAAAAAAGAAATCGAAAAAGAAATCAAAAAAGAAATTGAGAAAAAATTGAAAAAGAAATAAATCAAAAACAAAAAAGAAATCGAAAAAGAAACCGAAAAACTCGAAAAAGAAATCGAAAAATAAATTAAAAGAAACCGAAAGAAATATGATGGAGTGACCCGCATGAGTGACTTTTACATTAATGATCTAAATGGCGTTTTTGAAACATGAGTGATATAAGTGACTTTTTTTTTTCAAACGTGAGTGATGTGAGAAGCCATTTGCCCTTAATTAGAAATGTATTGGTATATTTAAAATAGGGCGAAAGGCTGAACCATCACCTATGTTTTATACAGGGTCCCCTTTCTCTCACCCATGATTTAATTGGCCTCTTTCACTCACCCATGAAATAAAAGGACCTAATCGCTCACTATGATGTGCTGTTTTCCGTTTTGGTCGATTAGGTTTCGAATTTAATTTGGGGATTTTGGATTACCATTAAATTGATTTGTGTATTTTCAATTTTTTTTTTTGGTTGTTTATTAAGCCCGAAGGTACCAATTTGCCCCTACTAAATTATTGTGTTAACGGTAACATTAACAGTAGATAACAGGGCAATATTGAAAGAGGCTCCCCTTATATTATGGGTAAGCGAAATAGGCCAATTAAATCATGGGTGTGAAAGGAAACCCTGTGTATAACATAAGTGATGGTTCCCATCTTTTGCCCTTTAAAATATTATTAAATTAAATAAACCTTAAGAAATTCAAATATTCATAATAAAATGCACAAACCTTAATTATAAATAATTACTTATAACATATATGTTGAAGTTATTAATTTATTTAATTATTTATCACAGACTGGGTGTTTGTCGAGCGCGTTGGGTATTTCACACGAGCACAACTTTGTGATCCTACCCGATTCGTCTACAATACTAGTCTTAATCGATGATGATACTAGAGCTTGCCTTTTAACCACTTCAACACAGGGTTCGATCCTTTAGGAATTCGAACTCACACAACATAGGTTATGTGCTCTATGATCACTTTCTTTTCATGCACTTGTTCTCTTACGGCTAAGTACTTTATGTCGATGTGTTTACATCGACTTCATCTTTATTATTCTTAGCCAACAATAGAACAACTGAATTATCACAATATATTCTTATCGGCTACCTAATAAAGACAATGACTCTTAGCCCTCAAATGAAACCTTTCGGCTATACACCATGTGAGATAGCCTCAAAACATGAAACGAACTTAGCCTCGAGAATTGGAGCCTGAGTAAATTACCACTTTATGGCTATCCGTCCGTCTATACATAAGCATGTAATCTTTAGTACCTTGAAGGTATCTTAACACTTTATTTGCAGCCTACTAGTGATCGATGTCTGGGTTACTCTGATATAAGCCTAACAGTTCAACAACATATGTAATGTCGGGTAAAGTGTAGACCTGAACATACATAATGCTACCAAATGCTGAAGCTTATGGAATATTTTTCATATGTTCTCTCTCAATGTCATTGCTAGGTGTTGGTCCAAGCTGAACCAATCATCTTCACAATGGTGCTACACTTGGTGAATAATCCTTCATACCGAATCTTTCTAAAACTTTGTTGATATATGCTTCTTGAGACGAATCCAAAATGCCTCCAGATCTATCTTTATGGATCTTAATGTCAATGACATAAGATGTCTCACCCATATCGACCTTTCATATCAAAGTAATTTGAAAGAATTTGTTTCACCTCATGTAATAACTCGTTATCATTGGTTGCTAACAAAATATCATCCACATACAACACAAGAAAACAAATTTCACTCCCACTGACCTTAAAGTATATACATTGAATCATAATATTTACTTCAAAGCCAAATGAAGTAATCATCTCATGAAATTTCATATACTATTGTCGGAAATTTTGTTTCATCACGTATATGGATTTATTAAGCTTACATACTAAATGTTCACCATCCTTTGACGGAATCCTTCAGGTTGTTATATAGACCTCCTCCTCTAAATCACCATTGAGAAATGCCAGTTTCACATACCTCTAATATAGCTCAAAATCAAAATGAGCTACTAATGCCATCACCACCCGAAGAGAATTTTTCTTTGATACAAGAGATAAAGTCTCTATGAATTCGATTCCCTCCCTTTGAGTGAACCGTTAAGCAACAAGTCTGGCCTCATGTTTCTTAATGTTGCAATTTGAGTCTCTCTTTGTCTAGATGACCCACTTGCATTCAATAGCTTTTAAACCATTGGACAACTCTGTTAGCACACCTTGAGTGTTGGTTGCACAAGAGTGTACAGAGTGTATTGGTCACGTTTTTCCTGAACAGACCAACTGTTGTACCATCTATTGAAATGAAAGTATAACAGTGAGCGGAAGAAGAATCATTACGGAGTTAAGCATTAAAGACATTAAAGCTAATTCATGAAGAGCAAATATGGAAGATCCCGGAAGATCACGTTGAAGATTTGGACGTAGGTCAACAACGTGTGGACAAAGGAAAACATGAATTAGGAAGATCTTGTCATTATGAAGCGGGATTATGTTGGATTCGTTTATGGTAACTTTTGTTATTAATAGGCGCAATCAATGACAAGATATTCAAGGGCCAAGATTCACATTACCTTATGTGATATTCAAGAGAATTAATGTAGATTGACCTAGCCCGTCAAGATACACAAGAAGGCCCGCGACCTAGGCCTATAAAAGGAGCACTCACCGTAGCTGGAAGATGTCGACTTTTGTAGAGAGCACAAGAGCAATAGAAGAAGATTTTATTATCTTAGTTTAGTGCTAGGTCGTCCATATGTGTTAGAAGAATAGATCTATCTTCTAACTGAATTTCCGATTGAAATACCACCATTCGGTATTATCAATAGTGATGTTTTTATCTCTACCTTTCACCTTTGATTTGTAAGTATCGGGAGATACATTCTGTAGGGGTAGATCTCATCTAGAAGAGTCTAGGTTTAGGCAACGGTGTACGGGGAGCGTACAGAGTAAGACCTTCCTTGTAAATCTCAGTATAGTGGAATAATTCCCTTGGACAGGCAGTCCCCCAGATGTACGTGCGTTGACACGGAACTGGGTTACCAACTTTGTGTCTCTTTTTATTCAGTATCTTATTTCCTGCACACTGACCGTCATACTGCTATAGCAGTTTAATCTACCAAACAGGATACACAATTTCAATTGGTATCAGAGCAGGCACTCAACACACAGAGTGTACTTCGTGATATCCTGTAGCAATGGGACCAAGGTGGCTTCAACCCCCACTTCTGCATAAAGATACTGATTTTGGACACTGGAAAATTAAGATGTCTGTTTATCTAAAGGCTGTAAGCAAGGCTACCTGGCAGGCTGTGATCAATGAATGGAAACCTCCTATGGAGTATCTCGAAGGAGCAGCATCTGAGAAGCCAGAAACTCGATGGACAAAAGCTGAAGAAGAAGATGCCTTGGCCAATAACCGAGCCTTGCATGCACTGCTCTCTAGTGTAGATCTCTCTCTGTTCCCTCTTATAGCTGAGGAGACTAGTGCTCATAAAGCCTGGTCAATTATAGAAGAGAAGTGTACTTCAAGAATTCCTTTACTCAACCTTGATGAGATTAGGGCAAACTGGCAGGAGATCAGGATGAATGATCATGAGACCATTCAAAATTACCTCACCAGATTTCAGAAGTTGGTGAATCTAAGAATCTCTACTGGCCTGATGAGTCACAATGAAACTTACACTAAGAAATTTTTGAGCTCTCTCACTACAAAATTTCAGGAGAAAGTAAAAGCCATTGAAGAAGTTGATCCCCTACTCACTAGGGAATTCTCCTGCATAACCAGAAGTCTCTCCATCTTTGAAGCTCAACTTGACAATGGAAATAACTCCAATCCTACTTAGATTGATCATTCTGAAGGATTATTCAGGTGCTTTGTATCCTGTATCCCTCATGGAGCTGATAAAGACAATGAAATATCTGATGATGAGAATGATATGACAGCCAAAGAACTTGAAACTGAGTATAAACATCTCTTTCACAGTTGGAGTAATCTAACAAAGGCCTTCATTAAGCTAAAAGAAGAAAAAGACAAACTCGAATCTGAGAATGAATCTCTTCTCTCTGAAAATTTAGAATATAAATCAACTGTTGGAATGCTAGAAGGAAAAGTAGCAAGTCTGGAAAAGGGAATCAAGATGATGAACCCCAGCACCAACATGTTGAATGAAGTTCTGCTTCTTGGAAAACATCCTGGTGATCATGAAGGGATAGGCTATGGAAATCAACAAAGATACCAAGAAGCTGCAAAAAGAAGAACAAAGTTCTCTCACACACAAACTGTCCAAGTGAAAGAGAAGGCAAAAAGGAATTGGAGATGTACCAACTGTGGTAAAAGAGGGCACATTGCTCCTTTCTGCTATAAAGTCTATGGCAAAGGAAAGAACAGATTTATGCTCAAACAGATATGGGTACCTAAGACTCAACTGGTAAGCCAAGTGGTAGTAACTGTTGATAAGGCACCCCAGGATGAGATTTGGTATTTTGACAGTGGCTGCTCAAGACACATGACTGGTAATGTGGAGCACCTGACTAATCTGGAAATGGCAACTAAACAAGCAGTAGTGTTTGGAGATGGGAATCAAGGCACTGTCATAGCAGTAGGAACACTTAATGTTCCAGGGCTTCCAAGACTGACCAAAGTTCTGCTTGTTCAAGGACTTACTTCAAATCTCATCAGCATAAGTCAGCTATGTGACATTGGTATGCATGTTGAATTTTCTAAAGAGAATTGCCTTGTCATCAACAAATCAAGATCACTCATGATGAAAGGCAAACGATCCAAAGAAGACTGTTATATCTGGACCTCATCTGATGCTCAAGACTATTCACTTGACATGAATAAGTCCACCCTAAGCTATGATTTACCCATTTACTCACAAAACTATAAAAAGGGTAATCAAGGTTCAGAAAATTGTAGATTTCTTCAAAAGGAATTCCAGGAAAGAATCAAAGAACTTGCCAATAAATATGATGATCTAAGACAAGAGTATAATAAATTAAAAGCCCAAATTGATCAAAATCATCATTTAAATTGGAATTCCAGAAAACATCATGAGGATTATAATTGGAAAAATCAAAATTTCAGAATGAATCAATCCAAGCCTTACTCAACTAAGTGGTATAACAACAGGAAGGCGTTAAAGGCTACGGTTAGACCTTGGAGAAAGGAAGTTGCTTTTTGCAGGAATGACATCATCCCATGCAGCTTTTTCAGGCAACGTGGAAAGTGGAGTAATGAAAAACTATATCAAAAACGCTTCATTACTTCATTTTGTTCACTCTATTTTTCAAAACTCTTCATTTACCACACCTTTCTCTCTCAAGCAAAAACAGAGAACTCAATGGCTTCTTCACGAAACAACTCAAGGTCTGAGGAAGATGATGTACCCATGCCTCTACAAATGCGACTTCCTGGAGAACCTATGGAACCGCTGGCAGTTTTGGTTGTTGAAGAAAGACCTGCAGTGATTCGACCTGGAGAAGTTCTACTCCTCCCTTGGATTGAATCAGGTAATCTGGCTATCTCCTCTGTTTTACCTTCTGAGCCTTCAACTATGCCGGATTCTGGAATTGAGTCTCCATCTAGGGTTGACAGTGACTTAGGCACTAAGAAATCAAGTCCCTCAATTCCTAAAAAGAAACGAGTGTTGAGAAAGGGGGGTAAACCTGTTAGGTATGTTAAGGTTGAAGATATCTCGAATTCTGACCGAAAACTCTCTGAGAAACCGAAAATTGCTGTTAAGAAAGAGCCTGATAGTAGTGATGATGATGACATTAAGGTTATTAGTGCTACTAGTAGTGTTGGTAGGAGACATACTAGAGCCAGTATGGCAGCAATGAAAGAAAAGGTTAGAGAGATGTGTGTTGATGAGAACATTCAGGCTTCTCTTGAAAAGGTTAGGGTTCAATCTGAGAAATTTAGGGAAACCCTACGAAAGGTTGAGAAGAAACAGAGAGGGGTAAAGAGGGCTGCTACCCCTGATGTTAGCAGTAGGAAGAAGGTTAAGGGGATTCACATTTCTGAGCCTAGTGAATCAAAACCTTCTGGCAGAAGACTTGTTGATACAAGTTCTGATGAGGAGGAAAAGAAGGTGAAGTCAAAAGGGAAGGAGAAGGTCTTTGAATCCAGAACCAGGTCTGGAAAGAAAAAGGTGTTTGAGGATGATGATCCCACTGACAACACTGAGTTTTCTGGATTTGATCAAACTGATAGATGGAGAATTGTTGCCAGTAGGACTATCATTCCAGAAAAACATATCTCAGAGGCTGTTCAAAACATAGCCACCTATATGGACATAATCACTAAAGCAGGCTTACCGGACATCATTCCAGAACAAACTCAGTACTGGCATCAGCTTGTTAAGGAGTTTGTTTATAACATTAGTGAGGACATTGAGAATCCCACTCATCCCATGTACTACAAGGTTAATGTCAGAGGCAAGATGATCAAGTTCAGCCCAATGGTGATCAACAGAGCTTATATGAGAGCTAATGAAAGATATACAGGGGAGCATCTCAGTCTCAATGACATTATCAGTGAGCTCACTGCTGATTATATGAAGAAATGGCCAGAGAAAGGGCAACAGCTGCAAGCCTCCTCCCTCAGTCTTAGATATACTCTCTTTCACAAGATAGGGCTGTCCTGCATCATTCCCTCATCCAACAACACAAATGTCAGTGAAACATTAGCCAGAGTCATGTTTCTTGCTGGGACTGGTGAAACAGTGAACTTTGGGCAGCTGGTATTCAATCAGATCACCAGTCATGCCATGTCCAATGCCACCTTCAAGTCTATTGGCTTTCCTGCTTTGCTATGTACTATCATGATAGGTCAATATCCTACTATTGTCAAGCCATCTGATGGAGCTGGAGTGTGGACTAAACCCTTGATCCTGAGCAAGAAGCTAATGGGAAGCCATCCTCTGGATTGTGAAATCAACAAAGCTGATAAGGAACCTGAGCTGCATGCTGAAGATGATGCTGTCAGAGCTCTGTATGCTGCCAGAACTGAGGAGAGAGCCAGACTGATCAAGGAGATTGAGGAGAAAAAGCTGCTGGTACAGGCCCTGGATGAACAGATCAAGCGCATGAAGCTGACTGCCAAGCCTGCTGACTCTGACAATGATGAGTAGCTGTGGATGAAGACCCCCCTGTTGGCCTTTGGTTATGTTTTTTATGCCAAATAGGGGGAGAAGAAAAGAAGAAGAAGCAACTGTCTAAATATCTAGTGTTTTATTATCCGCTGCAAACAATATTTCTTTAAACTTTTACTCTGCTGAACAATCTTTAACTATCTTAGGATATTGTTTAACTATCTTAGGATATTGTTTTACTATCTTAGGATATTTGTGCCTTTGTGCAACATGTGATGTTTTTATAAACATCTGAACTGCCTGTGTCCACCACACCACTGATGGTTGGACTGATATCTGGTTAGATAGAACCAATATGTGATGTTTTCAAAAACATCTGACTGCCTGTGTCCACCACACCACTGATGGTTGGACTGATATCTGGTTAGATAGAACCAATATGTGATGTTTTCAAAAACATCTGACTGCCTGTGTTCACCACATCACTGATGGTTGAACTGATATCTGGTTTCCTAGAACCAATATATGTCTTTAAACACTTGCTCTACACTCTGAAAACAAACAAGGCATTTGTCATGAAAAACATGCCCAAAGGGGGAGTTTGTTAGCACACCTTGAGTGTTGGTTGCACAAGAGTGTACAGAGTGTATTGGTCACGTTTTTCCTGAACAGACCAACTGTTGTACCATCTATTGAAATGAAAGTATAACAGTGAGCGGAAGAAGAATCATTACGGAGTTAAGCATTAAAGACATTAAAGCTAATTCATGAAGAGCAAATATGGAAGATCCCGGAAGATCACGTTGAAGATTTGGACGTAGGTCAACAACGTGTGGACAAAGGAAAACATGAATTAGGAAGATCTTGTCATTATGAAGCGGGATTATGTTGGATTCGTTTATGGTAACTTTTGTTATTAATAGGCGCAATCAATGACAAGATATTCAAGGGCCAAGATTCACATTACCTTATGTGATATTCAAGAGAATTAATGTAGATTGACCTAGCCCGTCAAGATACACAAGAAGGCCCGCGACCTAGGCCTATAAAAGGAGCACTCACCGTAGCTGGAAGATGTCGACTTTTGTAGAGAGCACAAGAGCAATAGAAGAAGATTTTATTATCTTAGTTTAGTGCTAGGTCGTCCATATGTGTTAGAAGAATAGATCTATCTTCTAACTGAATTTCCGATTGAAATACCACCATTCGGTATTATCAATAGTGATGTTTTTATCTCTACCTTTCACCTTTGATTTGTAAGTATCGGGAGATACATTCTGTAGGGGTAGATCTCATCTAGAAGAGTCTAGGTTTAGGCAACGGTGTACGGGGAGCGTACAGAGTAAGACCTTCCTTGTAAATCTCAGTATAGTGGAATTTTTCCCTTGGACAGGCAGTCCCCCAGATGTACGTGCGTTGACACGGAACTGGGTTACCAACTTTGTGTCTCTTTTTATTCAGTATCTTATTTCCTGCACACTGACCGTCATACTGCTATAGCAGTTTAATCTACCAAACAGGATACACAATTTCAAACTCGATGAGATCCCAAACTTGATTAGACACCATAGAGTTCATCTCATCATTCGTGGCATTCATCCACAAATTTGAATATGTAGAACTTATGGCTTTAGAAAACGACATAGAATCATTATCGGCTCTAATATTACAATCCGATTCTTGTGGGTATACTAAATAATCATCAGAAATAATTGATCTTATTAATCTAGTAGATCTCCTTAATGGAATCTGTTCATCCTAATGATTAAATGGAATTTGTTCATCCTCATAATGAACTATTTGTTCCATATTAACATTATGATCTATTAAATTATTATCAACTTGTGGATCTAATATTAGTTGGTTGTGTAACACGCAATTTAACTTGAGGAGGGTACATACAATCAACTTATTACTTGAATATGAATGTGGAAGTTGATCACTATTAATTTTCGGAACTAAATCCTGAAATTGATCACTCCCACTAATCAAGTCATTCTCAAGAAATTTAGAATTTCTTAATTCCACAATTCTGGTATTGTGAGACGAACAATAAAATCGGGATTAGACTTTTCGGTATATTCAATGAAATACCCACTAATTGTCCATGAGTCCAGGCAGTTATCTGTTCTTAGTATATTTACCACAGTACTCCTCACCTCTAGCTGATCTCATAATCTTAATATGTTTGACACATAATTTCTTTACTTCAACCCTAAATAATTTAAAGGCATTTGAAACTTCGTCTCTGGAATGAAGCGAGTAAAGATAGATATATCGTGAATAAAAATCAATATAGGTGATAAACTAATTCGGATCATTAACATTCATATCCGGACCAACAAATATCCGTGTGTACGATCTCTAATAGGTTTGAACTCCTTTTGGCACCAATATTATATTTGTTAGTTTGCTTCTACTTAATGCAACCAACACAAGTATCAAAATCGACAAAGTCTAAAGTACTAAGTACTCCATCCTTCACCGATCTCTCAACTCTCTTAATGGAGATATGTCTCAATCTCTGATACCATAAAATAAATGAGTTATCATTTATAATACATATTCTTTATCCTGTACTACATGCATAAATGTATAAGTGATGTCATTTTGCTAACAAAGACGATATAAACCTTCATACAAAATACCATAATCAATAACTTCAGATGCTTTGGAAATACTTAAACCAAAATCTGAAAAAATTAAAGGAAATTCCATAAGGTATAAGTCTTGAAACTGGATTCAGGTTTCTAGTGAAACCTAGTACATAAAACGTCTTTTCTAAATGCAAATTAAATTACTATTTTAACTTAAAGTGCATTTACTAACAAACTCCACATGTGAACTCATCTAGTTACCTGAATAGATGTATTGTTCACTTTTCATTGGTTTTCTGAGATTTGTCATACCTTGTAAGGTATTCGAAACATGAATTGTGGTACCATAATATATCCACCATGTATTATAATTAATATTGACCATATAAGATTCATATACAAACGCTAGAAAATAACCTTCA
Organism: Echium plantagineum; assembly: GCA_003412495.2. NCBI lineage: Eukaryota > Viridiplantae > Streptophyta > Magnoliopsida > Boraginales > Boraginaceae > Echium > Echium plantagineum. The sequence goes on along the minus strand of CM016566.1, from coordinate 26,679,890 downwards.
TTCTCAAGTCAAGCCTCAAACTTAATGTAGTCTTTATTCATGTGTCTTTCTTTTTCCAAAAGAAACACATTAACTTCTTCTTAAAGCTCAATTACTGAAATATTTCTATCATGTTTTTCCCCAACATGATCCTTTTTCTTCTTTGAAAAAGAAGAAGTCGTAAGGTTCACCTTTTCACTCTCTTCCAACGACAATCGACCCTCCTCTTAATCACAAATGATCATGAATTTATTACTTGACCATTTATCCTTATGTGTGTTGTAGGAGATCTTAAAGGCGCAAAATTGTGGAGGAATGGTGCACAGAATGAAATACACTTAGGAAAGGGTCATACATGATAACTTTCAAACTCTTAAGTTTAGCCGCAGTGTTCCTCATGTGCATGATACAATAACGCACACCCTTAGTCTCATTGTGCCTCATGGATGTAAATTGCATAATTAAGGTGTTAGTAAGAGCTTTATCAGAAGTTACAAACTGCTCATTGATGATCTTAAAGAGATCTTTAACCTTAGTATGCTGATCGACAAAACCCGAATACTAAAACAAATCTGATCTTTATGAACATAATAGAGAGGCGATTAGATCGTAAAATATAGCCTTCAATCATAGCTTAAAGTCTCTTGAACAATTTTTGTCGAAGCTTATATAAGAGAGATGTTTTGAAAAAAGACGATAAATGACTCAACGTCTTTGTTTACGTTTTGTCAAAAGATGATGAAAATAGCTTTCCAACGCATTTTGAATCGTCAAAATCGGAGTTTTAACCAAGCGGAAAATAAAGTTTTAAGTTTGTCGCTAAGCCAAACTGTTAAAAATTACATTAATGGCCGCTTTTTAGCATTTATTTATGTAAAACCACAAAAACATTTAGAATTAATGGATCTGTTAACTTTAGGGACCAAAGCGCATCCGCTACACACTTTCAGGGACCATTTGCGCATCAGTCCCACTTACATGGACCAAACTGCAACGGTCACCACTTACTGGGACCATTTCAGCAGTTACTTCTCAAATCGTTTACCCATTAATGCAATTCAGTAGGTCGATTTTAACCAACTTTCCTACCTTTCTTTGCTTGTTCTCCAATTATTCCTCAAGTGAAAGCTTTTTTAATTTAGCTTCTACTTGAGCTTGCTTTAATACCAACTATAGTCTTCTCAATTCTCGTCCAAGTTTGAAACCCGAACCCGTTCTGGACCGAGTTCCACGTAACCCGTTTACGACTCTAATAGTCACAATAAGTTCATTATAATAAAAGCAGTACAATTGCTCCCCAAAAATTTGAAGGTCAATTGCATTTATTGAGTAATTAAGGCACTAGGATTATGAATACTGTCAACAATAATAAGATCCCCTAACTATATTGATACAAAAACTAGTCAAATAAACACAAGTCCTTATTTGTAGGGTTAAGTGTTCCAAAACTTTCGAAGTGAAACAATAACTCTAAGATACGTATTAATTATCAAAACTTTGTATGAACTTTTTATATTGATTCTTCAAACGGTAAAAAGAATAATGTTGGTGATTGTCCTTGTGTATATAGCTCAACTGATATAAAGTTAGAGTCTATAGTGTAAAGTACTAGTAATTTCGTCTTTTCACGCTATTTGAATTCGATTTTCATAACGAGCAAACTTTGTGTTGATGAAACAGTAAACAAACAAGCTTTAATCCCCTGATTATGTGAAACATGAGTTTTTGCAGCAATGGTCCCGGTAAGTGGGCTGAATTGCACTTTAGTCCCTGTAATTGAGAGTGTTGCAGTGTAAGTCTTTGATAGTATACATATTATGTGGATTTAGTACCAATTTTCATGGAACCGTTAGTTTTGAAAGATTTTTGGAGTTTCTGGGTCATGTAAATTTTCAATAATTTTAATACATCAGTAATTTTCGTCCTTCATATATTGTAGTGCAGATGTATAGGAAGCATTTGTATGACGATTTTATACTTTTTTGATAATAATGATGTTTTTAACTAAGTGTTATTTCTGTCAACTGTAATCAAACTAATGCTTATATTCAAACTGAGGCTAATTACTTTTGACTTAACCTTTTGGTAAAAGTTATTGTGTTTCAATCGACATTATAGTCTTGATCTACCATCCGAGTGGTGTGAAATAAATAAACACTCCATTAATATATTGACTACCACTAAAATAGTATGAACATGACTATAAATTTTGCAAAGACTTCCAATCCATTTTTGTCAAAATGAGTGACTTGTATTGGCTTGATGTGATTCCTTCACAAACACAAGTACGCTTATTAACTATGGTTGGATAATTTAATTTGAGCTTATAATGACAACTTTATAAATTAATACTCTCCCTTCGTTTTTTATATATGACGTTTTAAATTTTTTTTCTTATATGATACATTCTACAATTTCAAAGTACTTTTTTGTTTAACTTTTCCATTGAACTTATCAAATAATCAATAATACAGTGATCAATTGACATTTTACATTTTTAATATACTTTTTTATTACTTTTAACTTTTCTTAATCTATGTGAAAATGTCTAAAACGTTATATGAAAAACGGAGCTAGTAATACTAGCTATAATGCACTTTAATGCATGCTTATGCTAATTAATATTTTATTTGGTTAATTTTTATTTATCTAAAATATTTTGGACATAATTAAATATCAATAATATAAATTAAGCTAACAACGCAAATTCCATGTGTAAATGGGATTTAAAAATGAGATTACCAACTAAATAAATTAGTAAATAATAATATATTAAATGAAATTAATGTCAATAATGTATTAATTAAGAAAAAGTTCAAAACAAAGTTAAAAATGAGATATAAAAATAATTTTTACTTATGTCTTATAGGTAATGAGATTGCCAACTAAATAAATTAATAAATGAAGAAAGGCAACTATCAAATGAAATATATTTACAAATGAAAAAAATGAGAGAATGCCAATTGCCATGTGTAGTTTTTAGGCCTTAAGCTAGTATTGTATATAGTATAGATTCCTGGAGTAGTATATTTTCATTTTTAATTATTAATATAAATAATTTTTGTGTTAATTGAAATATACGTACAACTACATACCATGCCAACTCATGTAAAACAAGATGAAAATATTATATTTTGATATATTACAAAATTTAATTATTTATAATAAAAAAAATTAACTCATCAAACATTTAAAAAGTAAAGTCATAAAAATATAAAATTGTTTGATCTTTTAGGTATGAGCTAGAGGGTAGTACTTATTTAGTGTTCACGTCTTTATCTTGAAGGTTAATGATGAATCTTTGAATATTTTGATAATTATTATATATAGAGATGAACCTACGTGTGTACAGTAATTCATCAAATAAATTAGTCATAAATAAGTTATTGGACAACTACTTCATGCATATATGTTCGTTCAGAATTTTATCTGCTTTCAAACTCAAGCAGATAGACTGGTAGATATGAACAAATATTATATCAGCTCACTTTTCAAAATTAATTATTCGACCCATAGTTGACTTATTAATAGTATATATTAGAATAATTTAGTTTGCCAACGAGTATCTTAAATAACCCAAAACTTTTAGTCTAATGTTACCGAGTTTAAACCTTTTTTGAGAACGCAAGTTCATTAGACCAGCAGTCAGAGAACTATTCGGAATTTAGACTCTTATTTGTGTCGTTTAGAATGTCTTTACTATCACATGAGTATTTGTAACTTCTATTATTTGAAAAAAGAGAAAATACTTTTCATGTGTTGATAATATACAAGGCCGATTCATACGTTTTTGTGACTTATTAGTTCGAAAATTGAAAATAGGGCCCTCAATATATATAGATGAATATAACTTAAATTTCTGGCAACTCATTTTTATCAATTGAAATGTAGTATAAGAATTACAAGGTTACACAAAATCATACCAGAAACTATTTGATGGCGAATCGCTAATAATAAAATCAACGTCAATATTGTCTAATATCTGCTTCTCAATACATAAAATTGTCAAGTCATTTATAATCAATTTCAATTTCTAGAAAGTCCTCTTCATCGTTACGTTATTGACACATACACCATTAATTAATAAGGTTCGATATGTAACGCAACAATAGAATAACAGTCGGCATGATTAACAAAATTCAAAATTTGTTCAGCCGTTATTTGGCAATACTTGAAAAGTTTAACCGTTGAATTACTTCATTCACTTGAATAATTTTTACTTTTTATGCAAATAAAAAAATAAAGAATGAATTAATAAATTTGATATGGTCTCATAAAATATAGTCAAGTTGTATTCTTCTCTAATTAAATGATGATATGACAAATTTAGTCATCGAGACTAATTAAAATATAGTCTTGAAAGGTGACCTATGTTGCACTTGCAGGGCTATTTTTACCATCCAAATTATGCAGTATTCATCACTTCTTAGGACGACAGTATACTCTCATGATGAGTACAGTTTCATAAACCAAATTTACTACAATAATTACTTAATTACTTATCATTTAGCTCAATCTTCAATGATACACAATATAAATTGATAAATATTTAGGCTTTATATTGTTTCCGGTTATTTCCTCTTTTAACATTAGGCTTCAAACGAGTCCGTGCTTGATGCTTCATGCTAGACTTATGCGTGATGTATATTCTTTCCGTTCTTAAAAGATTGATATATTTTGATTTTACATGGTCAAATTTTAAAAAATTTGATCAATAATTTTCATATCAATAATAAATAATGTTATATGATATCTTGTTAGATTCGTCTCAATATATATTTTTGAACTATCAACTTCTTATAATTTTTTCATATTTAGAACATGAGATATTTATGTTTGAAATCGTGTTTTATTAACTATAAAAAATCAAAATATATCAATCTGTTATTATGGACATAGCAAAGGTGTTTTAACAAAAAAAATCGATTTGCTGAAGTGGAAAGGGAAAGAGAATATTTTCTAAGCTTGACAGACTTCAAGCAATATACACAGCTGGGTTCAATATTTTATTTATTTATGTCAATTGATAAATGATATTGTTAAAAATAATTACATATTTAGTTCTAGATAGTTGAATATAGTTGTATTTTAGTTTCAAATAGTCATAAATTACAATTTGGTTCTTGAAAATAATGCAAGTCCTGCAATATAGTTTACGGAAATTACAAATGTTGCAGTATGATCCCCGAAAAAATAGGGACTGGGACTACATTCCGACACTTGAGCCACTTTTAGAGACTAATTTACAACAGTATAACTAGTTGGGACCAAAATACAACTTCATCCCATTATCTGGACTCAAAATATAACTTCATCAAATTATTTGGAACCAAATAGACAATTGTATCAATATTCCTCCATCATTATTTAATGGCAAACTATGTGTGTGAGGGGTCCATGGTGAAAAAGATAAGTAGGAGAACATCAATTTAATGTTCAAATAGTGACGAAAGATGAGGATAGGAATAAAGAGGTAAAATAAAGGTGAACAAACAATCAAGGACAATTGCATCAATTTATTATACTTCCCAAATCTTTTAAGATTTTGGAACACGAATCTTAAATGTCAAATCCAATTCTGAAAGCCTGAAACCTTAAGGTAACCACTTCCTACTGTATAGCTTATATGTGAGGTTCAAACATTATAGAACTTGTACTCAATGCTAGTACATCTTTCCCCCTCTCTTTTTCAAACCCTTTATTATTACTATTATTATAAAGTAAAGTAAAGGTATATATTCTTTTCATGTGAGTAACTAGATAAATAAACTAGCTATATCCCAATTTAATAGAATAAATAGTAGAAATGATTTTAGAAATAGAAAGTTTAAAAGTGGCTAATTAGTCTTCGACGTCGGACAAAACTTGTAACTTTATCCAAAAATTTATGGAGGTGTTAAAATTTAATGAAACTCTTATCTCGGAAGTTAAAGCCAATTACACAATTACCATTCAGTTTGACACCTCTATCAAAATTTTGAACTAAGTTTTAACTTTTTGGCCTATATATATTTTAACTTTCAATTTAACGGAACTTTAACCTTTGAATTTAACGATATTTTTATCGGAGACTAAGATATAAGTTGAATTTAGCTTTTTTACCAAAATTCATATCTTATTCTATATGTTCCAAGAAGATTAATTCAAAGTTAAATTAACACTGTCAAGGTCTTAGTAAAAAATAAAATAAGACGGAGTAAATCATGAAGTCAAAAGTAAAAAAACATTAGACCAAAAATTGTTGAAACCACTTGAGGCAAAATTGACCAACCCAAAACCAATATACAATATTTTTGATATATATATAAACTAAGGAAAATTAATGTATATATCTTAGACTAAATGTCAATTGAATGCCGCTCTGATTGAGTTAATATTATTTGTTTTATATATGCATGACCCACGCCAAATGTGACTTATTCAAGGGCCTTATCTTATACTATTATAATTAATAATTTCACGAGACAATATATATTTTATTATTGATGACAATTAATTGGTGTTGACGTGTTGTTCAATATTTATTTAATTTGTTTCACTACCTAGAAATGAAAGAAACAAGGATGTTAGTTTGCTTGCACACAAACTAACAAAATTAAATATTGTTCTTCATCTGAATCTGATTAAGATATATACTTGCTGTTTTATCTTCAATGTACTATATATACATATATAATCCATCACAAAAGTTACCATGTCCCCTACATATGAATATGATGAGTACTACATATATATTATTAATATTGTTACTATGTACGGGCTCAACAGTCAATGTCTATATATACTAATATTTTATTTAATTAATATTCATTATAAAAAATTAATGGACATAATGAACTTCGTCAATGAATTTATTTAAATAAACGATAAATACAAGTAGTTAAATAAATTTAGTTGATATATTTTTTCGAAAAGAATTGAAAACAATAAGATATAAGAATAGTTTTTATTTATCTCTTATAATTAATCATGACTATTTATTGAAATAATGCGAGATAAAATGAAAACCTCAAAATTGGTTATCTTTAGTTTAAATTTTATGGAGGAAAAATAAAGTAATGCGAAATAAAATTGAATTTTTATAAATTTTATAAAATAATAAATTGGACAAACAAAATAGAATTTGCGGAATAATATATTTAGTCATCTACATTTGCTATTCTTATAGTAGTATCCAACATGCCCATTTCTCTAGCTGGTTTTAGCATTGTTGATTTCGATTGTGTTAAGAAAATTTGGGCTTTCATTTAATTGTTGGCAAAGTTAAGCATCACCGGTCAATCATCTTATTATGAAGAGTGGGAATATTATTTTTTCTTTTGTATATTATCATTAATGTAAATTTCGAATCTAGATCTTCTTAATATTAGCGAAAGCCTTTTTTATTAAATTATTTAATTAATTTAAGCGTGAAGATTGTGGGAACATCATTTGAAAAGGAAAAACTATTTTTATGGCATGAAATCCACGACACAGGCTTCATTTATCATATCTTCATTATTCCTAGAAACACATATCACACGGCCGGCTTCTTAAACAAGCGACTTATATATACGTCGTCTATTTAGTTTATAGGAGCGAAAAGTTGAAATAGTCCTAATAATATTATCAAATTATATTATTGTAATCCTTAATAATGATACGATTATCATTTAGCCCCCAAAACTATAAGCAAAAGATTTGTAAATTAGTCCACACGTTAACTATTCCTTTAATTTTTAACACCAGCATACGATGAGAGATTAAATTTAGGACAAGAAATAAATTTTTTAATACTTCATCACATTTTTTGTGTAAGAAATTAATGAAGTTCTGCATTCCAACTTCTTAATGAAGTTTCATTAGACACCAAAAATGAGATTAAGTTCTTAAAAATATTTTGTTGCCCCAAATCTAATTTTTCATCACATGTTGATGTGGCAGTTAACTGAATAATTAACATGGAGACTAATTCTGTAATTTTTTAATCACTTTTTAAAACTAAACTGCAAAATTGCTAATATTAAAAATTAAACTACAAACAAAATATACTATCAAAAGCTACTTGAGTATAATTCGTTCCATAATTTGATAATCAACATTTAAAACATCAATTGACATATATACATCACATATAGACTAGCTATTTTGAATATAAATATTGATCTTAGATAATTTAAGTTGGAAACTTGTGAAGTAGGTAATAACTGGAAGTGGGAACTGGTTAAAAGTAGCCTGACTCCATCGCCATGCCAAAGGTCACTTCAACCCCTCGTGCGTCTCTGTGTTTGGTAAGAAGAATCAAACTACCGCTCTAACTCAAATTATTGGATATAAATAAAGAGCAAATTGTTGAAATGGTCCCCGATAGTATGGCCGAGTTGTACTTTGGTCCCCAATAGTTACACGATTTCACGTTAGTCCCCAAAAGTGGCCAAAAAGTTGCACTTTAGTCCCCACGTTAAGTTTTACGTTAACATTTCAGGTTTAGGAGTTAAAATTGGGGTCAAAATATAATTTTAAAGATTTAAAGTTGATTTTTTTGCCGCAATTGGTGGCAAAATGAAACTCCACAACCCCCTCCCGCCAAAATTCCCTTTTTTCTTCACCCCAATTAGTGTTGTGGAGTTTCATTTTAGCACCAATTGGGGCAAAAAATCAACTTTACGTCTTAAAAATTACATTTTTACCCCAGTTTTAACGCCTAAACCTGAAATGTTATCGGAAAAGTTGACGTAGGGACTAAAGTGCAACTTTTTGGCCACTTTCGGGGACTAACGTGCAACTGTGTAACTATTGGGGACTAAAGTGCAACTCGACCATACTATCGGGGACCATTTCAGCAATTTGCTCTATAAATAAACGACTTGTGTATCTTTACACGACGTAATAAATTGTAATTTTTGTATTCATAGTTTTTTATTTATGATTTTGATATTATATACAATTGAATTAGGTATATATACATATTGTAATTGGCATTAAAGTCTTTTTCAAGGAATAAGTAATATTCCCTCCGTTTCAAATATTTGATTGTTTAGAAAAAATTTACTTTTTCATAGTAGTTGATTGTTTGAGGAATTTAATGTACTTTTGTATTCACCTTTTCCTTTTTGACCCTTGCTTTAATGGTTGCTTTTCACTTTGAGAGTGTTATGTAGAGTATAACAGTAAAATTTCTTAACCCCTTAATAAATTACTTTTTAATAAATTACTTTTTGATTAAACGAACAAATATTTGAAACGGACCGAGTAAAATATTAAACGAACAAATAAGATCAGTTTTTTGGGCCCACAAAAAGTTCACTAGTTAAAGTGAAATTCAATATCCATAACTTTTTGTAAGTATTTGATTGTACAGGAATTGAATGGACTATTCAATTCATATTTTTGTATTTTTGACTTTAATAATTATTTTTGCTTTTGATTTTGAAAATAATCGTCTACATCATATATGGTTTTATAATAAGCTTACTTGATCCTTATTAATGTATAACTTTGGAAAATATTATTTACATATATAAACATTTTAATAAACCTTTTGCCAAAAGTTACCCATGAAATAGATTTCATGTAGACAAAACAAAATAAATACCAGTATTTGATATGAGTTAGAAATGTGTGGACCGTGTATTAAACAAAAATTATCATGACCTTATATACAACAAACATTTCATACAAAATAATCCTTAACATACGACTTCAAGGCCAACATAAATATCATACAAAATCATTCATTAGCACAATAATCATTCTCTAATTATCTTCAGCATACTAGTCTTTTATCAAACACTTATGATAAATTAGTTTTGTCTACATGATAAGGTTAATGAAAATAATCGTGTAAGTTATAATATACAGTCCACACACTAAATGATACCAAATACTTGTATTTCATTAATCTTATCTGCATCATATATTTTATCGGTAATTTTCGTTATCTCACTTGAAATTTTAGGTTGTTTTTTCTTTTTGATATTGATTGAAGATTTTAAATGAGCGTAATTTTGTACTAAACATTTATTAAAATCTTTATATCTGAAAATTACTATAATTTTCTAAATTTTATCTCATGTTGTTAAATGGATGAAAAGAGCTTTGCAATGCATTTTGAAGCGTCAAAATTGGAGTTAAAATGAAAAACTTAAGACAAAATCAATATTGATTATAGTAATATGGGTGAAAACTTTGTAAAATTATATATTTTCCCCTAAAAATTAGATGAAACGGCATTTGACCATCAAAAGCAACGGAACCATTAGTCGGGGACCAAATTGTAACAGTTATGCCAATATCAGGGATCAAAGTCCAACCGACCAACTAGTTGGGACCAAAATTCAACTCTGTCTCATTATGTGGGATCATTTCAGCTATTCGCTCGACATATATGTTACTCCATTTCATTTTAATTAAGTTTTATGTTTGTCATCAAAGTGTTTAATCATAAATTATTTAACTTTTTCTCTTTGCTTCATTCACTTTGATAACTCCATTGATGAGACATGACTTTTTATAGTTATCCAATCAATAACTTACCTCGAGTGTATATTTGATTGTGAGCCCGAAATATTGAGCAAACGAGCTAAGTTATTATCACATTCCACTTTCACCACCAATATTTCAATCACTAATGTTCAAAGAGTGAATGGGATAGAAAAGCAAATAGTACCATTCATATAATTAATCTACACTATATTAAATTTAAAAAAAGGGGTAATTAATTACTTTTTAGTGAAGCCTTATAATTTTTAATTTCCTTAATGGTAAGAGATGCTATAATTAAAAATTAATTCAAAATGACTTTACTATAAATTAATTTAAATAAAAATTTAAATAGATACTTTTACATGACATATATATAATTAACAATTGTTTCTTATAATTATTAATTTTAACTTTTTTAGTTAATGATTATTATTATGATGCACAACTATCGATTGTGTCCAAAATACTAGTTTGAATTAATACTTTCACCTTATAGTTAAAAGTTAACGGAATTGACTTTTACACGAGTAACAAAAATAAAACGATCCTGATCGAAAATGATTCGAAGTGAATTATATATTTCTTGTTAAAAACATTTTCCCTTTTGGAAAAAGTAAACTAACATTAAAATTAAATTAATGATTTTGTGTTGCTTTTTTATCATTCAAGTAACTCAATCAATTAAAATCGAAGTAGATTAAACAATCAGTAACATTTCTAACAATCATCATATTTTCATTGTTACTGATTGTTTTATGACACAGGTTTGGTATAGAAATCATTGCTCTCTTCATCAGAACAAAGAAATTGGTTTTTTGCTCAAGGAGGACTCTCGAAAATGTTGTAGCATCACTTGGACACCCACCAGCATGGGATGTTTTGATAATCTTAGAAATGTTGTAATTCCTGCTTTTAATGCATTGACAAACTGTAATATGTTGGATTTTAGTTGTAATGGCCCCAAAAGCCAAAACAGTGGTTAATATTATATTGGGTTACTTATCAAAAAAAAAAAATCGAAGTAGTTGTTGGCCACAAAATTTTTCTAGAGCCCCTAAAAACTTGGGGTGGGGTGGGGGGGGGGGGGGGGGGTGGGGTTGCTTTTTCTCATTTTGATGCCCCTATTCCCTATATGACTATATACCTACCATTTGGACATATTATGCCACTCTTGGCACACCCTTCTCTCTTTTGATTATTAACAAATTAGATTAATTAGTGATTATAGTAATCCCACTTGCAATTGAGGATAAACTTGTTTAATCAAATTGCATATTCTTGTTTTATGGTCTTATCAGGGTTCTTTTATTTTAGTGCTACTCATCTGTGCAGGAGAAAGCCAAAGCCAATGGTCACTAATTGTTTCTGAAAGTTGGCTTAAAGGAACATTTAGAATGGTGGGTATTAAATTGAAGAAAAGGCTAAAATTTAGAGTTGGATTTATTGAAGGGTTGAAAACTTTTAGGATTTTATCATAAAGGTACCTGAATTAATGAAATTATTTTAAATAAGTATGTATAATCTCTAACATTTCAAATAGGCACCTGAATCATACTTTTGGGCTTTGGCACCTAGACTTCCTTAAATCGTGACTTATTATTTTTTGAAATTGTAATTTTCATCAAATAGTCGATAATGAGGTGCCATGCGCCCATGCCCATTGATTTTTTTCTAATTCAAAATCAATTTAGAAGGGTGCCTCATGTTCAATATGAACACGAGTGGGCATTAACACTCAACTCCTAGTGACGAATGTTACCCCAATATAGATGGGAATTGAACTTATACCTTCCCCTCAAAAAGACTGCTTGTATTTCAAAAATGAACAAAATACAAGAAGTCATTAAGGCATACCTCGACAAAATATAAACATCCGCGAACATGAACTAAATATATATAAAAACCTTTAACAACTTTTAATATAAGGTACCTCTATTTGTGCAAGTCTAACTATGGTTCTCAACCACCGGGCGGATTCCGCAATTGGTTCCCAACGTACCATAGTGTCCAGTGTGGTTACATGTTTAGCCATGTAGTCTGCTGCATTGTTACACTACCGCCAAACATGAGCAATCTCTGATTGGCTTCCTTCAGAACCGGTCCTGACATTTTCAGGACCTTGAACGAAAATTAAAAAACGGGGTCAATATTATAAATTACCAAAAATTAATTTTTTCGAAATTACTTGCAGTAAAATCAATAATTGTAGAATCAGTTAAATTATTATTATTATATTTACTCACAATATTTCACCACTATCAATTGGATTTGTTTGTTCACTAACTACATGAACATTTAAAGTTTTTCTAAAAACTTTATGAATAGTTTCTTTATGTGATTCAACTAGCTCTTCAATCTCTTCTCTTTTCAATTCCACATAAAATGTTTACGTGACGATATTATGAGAAACAAATAATTAAAGATAACAAAATATAAAATTTTAGAAATAAATATATGAAATTTAAAACAATATAACTTGCAAAAAAATAAAAGGAAAAATATCCATTGGATTCAAACGTACGACAATATGTCAATGCCAATTGCCTAAATTGATGTCTAAAAGAATGATTATTTGACTCTTTAAATAAATTAAATATTAATATATTATTGAGTTAATCGAATAGCCTAGTAGAAAAGGCTCTTGCTAGTGACCAAAAGGTTTTAAGTTCGAAACTCAACTTATCACTAATTTACAAAAAAAAAATATTGATGTATTATTTGAACTAGAAAATTAAAAATGTTAAGAATCTAGAAAATAAAATAAAATAAAGATTACAATATATTAAAAAGAAAAACAAGCAATACATTAATTGGGTTATTGTTAATAGTTACATTAACATAAAAAACAACTCTTGGGGGAGTCAAAACTAAGACCTCCTTCAAATGAGGATTAAGCGCTTGACCACTTCACTATATTTGTTTATTGTCATCTTTTATACATCTAATAAATATATCAAAGGTTTTTGAACATTTGAGGGTCCCCAAAGTCCTGAGGCCCTAGGCGGTCGCTCCCGGGCACCCATCAGGACCGGCCCTAGGTTTCTTCAAGCATTCGGCTAACCAACAGAATTATCGAGAGGAGCTGACTTGGTCCTTTCTTGGGTGCCAATGCCAATTCCAGCGGTTGAGAGTCCGATTCTACTTGAAACTCCTCGAAAAAGATATTACTACACCATTGTAGAGGCAACCAACATCACCTCCAGCTCAGTTTCTAGTGAAATCGTCGCCGTAATACGAATAGAAAAGGTTGCATTAAAGTAACCATGTGATCATACAATTGAGGCCAGTCATACATCATATGACCTTGGTTTTTATAAGAAAATGTATTTATTAGATTGGCACATGAATTTTCTTAAATTTTCCGTACAAGAAATAAGATTTCTAATATGACTAACTTGATCCTGGATTAACTAATATTCAAAAAGAAAAATTGGCTACAAATGATAAAAATCAGAATTTCAAAAAATTTAGGTGCAAAAAATATAATTCAGATAGTTATCTGAAATGTTGAGAAGTATAACTATTTATTTGAAATAACTTACTTAATTCAGGTGACTATATATATATGTATAAAAAAAGCCTCAATTGTATGATCACATTGCTCACACTTAATTTCTTAATTGTAATGTCAAAAAGATAGTTTTGCAAAAGCGATTGACAATTGCTTGACAAAAATCCACTAAATATACCAACTCCCCCAAATAACGCACGTCTCTATCACATCAGACATCGAACACATCATAATAATCTTTACCCTCTCCGATCCCCTAAATTTAATGTTTGATGACAATAACAAGCAATAGGGATCATGAGTTAAAGTGTACTACGTTTCAAAATATAAGAATTTTTTATTTTACGTATCTAACTTTGATTAGTGTCTAATATCAATTAATTATAATATAAAATATTAAAAAAGTAATTTTTGTGAAAAAACTCTTCGATATAATTTTATGGATATTAATTTTTTACTTTTTAAACTAAAGATTAATAAGTAAGTGACGGTCAAACTTGAATATGCAAAAACGAAAACGTCCTACATAATACATTAAGAAATGGAGGGGGTACTATATGCCACCATTATAGTATGTGTAAATTGTAATACGTTCAATCCTCTTTAACAAACTTCTCGGGCTTTCTGTGAAACTTTAACAAACTAGACAATTTTTGTCGGGCTTTCAATATTGTCCTTCTAAAGATACAACTATACAAGACCCTTTTTAACTACATGATTAGAATTTAGAGCTAGAGGTGTTAAACGAATCGAACGGCCCAAATGAATTAACGGGCCGGATTGATTTGGCCAGCTTACTTAGCAGTTAGCATATCTTTGATAAAATGATAAGCCGTTCGTTGGTCCGTTCCATTATTAAGGCTAGAGTTCGGCCCATATACATTACGTCCAACTTCCTTAAAACATTACTCCTTACTAGTCTACACTTGAGCTTTACACGGGTCAAGCCGAACCCGAGCTCAAGAATTTGGCTCGGCTCATCACTAAACAAGCCTTAGGCTCAACTCGGCGAGCTTTCACCGAGACGAGCCATTCCCAAACCGAGCTTCGAGCTAGCTCACTTAGCTCATTTCGAAATTTCAAGTCAATTTAATTAACAAAATTTACTTTACATGAACAATTAATAATATTATTAACATGTAATAATATATATAGAAACATTAAATTAACATTAACCATAATAATTGAAATGACTAAAAAAGTAGTAACTAATTTTATTAAAAATAATATTAACATATGTACTATCGAGCTACCGAGCCGGCTTCCTGAGCTAACTCGCCGAGCTGACGAGCCAGGAACCCGGCTCGCGGCTCAGCTCATTTTATTACAAGGCCCGGCTCATGCACAACACTAGTCAACACACATTTGAGGGAAAAAGAATGTTGGCTTATTTTCTTACGCCCCAAACTATTGTCGAAATTTCTATTGAGTGGCTGAAGTATTCTTCTTTTCAAATAAGAGACTGAACTATTCATCTTTTCTAATTGTTACGTATTTTACGTTTTGTCGTCATAAAAATGAAAGTATCTGATACAATTGCACTTTTGTCATAGTAAATGGGAACAAGTTACACTTTTGTCGTAGTAAGTGACAGTCTCTGGTAGTTTACATGTGATTCACAAATGGTCCCTATATTTACTTTTTCGCTAATGATTGACGAATTTTAGCATTTTGGGTGAAAATGTAATTTTTTGAAAATGCAATTTCAACAATAAAACATGACTCCAATAGTTTCGAAATTAATATTTTCACCCCCAAAAGTACTAAAATCCATTAATTATTAATGGTATTGTTAATTTATGGATCATTTGCGAACTACATGTACATACACTATCAGGACCGTCATTGTAACAATGTCACTTAGTAGGACAAAACCGTAACTTGACCTCATTTTACTAAAATCATTGTTACAATTAACTCTCCTACCGTTTGATACGGTATTTTTGAAGTGGTGGTAGCGTGTATGGCCACAAATAGTATTTGAGTTGGTAAATTGTTTCTCATTGTTTATATATATATTACCCTACCTCTAATCTAAGTTGTTTATGATCCCTATGTCTTGACTCACTTATGTTTTGTCTTAACACTCAAGACTAAGATAACACACCAAAACTCAAACTAGTCACAATCAACAATGAATATATCAAAGTGTAGAGACCAAGGTTTATTACCTTTCTTGTGACAAGTTTTATGACAAAAACAATGCTAGAATGGAACACTCATCACCAAATTAATTGTTTTACTACAACCTTATTTATTTTCACACGTAATACTATAATAAGTTCATGAGAAAGACAAAATATTTCAAGTTGTAAAAACTGCATAGTATTCTCTTTCGCTTTCATCCACTCATCTTTCGTTCATATTAACTTATCCTTTTAGCTTATACTCATACTAATTAAAATCATTGGCTCCTTTCTGTTCTTCTCATGATGAGATGACTATGAAACTTTGCATTCTATTTCACAATTTTATAGCTGTCCAATATTTTGGTGATGAAGCCAAAGTAAAAAATGCTTACCACTTATAAGCTAAATAAGTTGTTTTTAAAAACCGTTAAATAGATGAAATCGTTATCCTAAATTTAGAATAATTGAACCGGTGAGAATATATCATCGCGTCATATGTTCTTTCCATGTTAATTAGGATGAAACCTTTATCCTAACGGCCTTCTTTGCCTTACATGAAGGAGGTAGATCTTGTATGTGCCTCAACCGACCAGAGTTTAGTGTTTCATTTTAGAGCGCTGCAACACAAGACTTGTTTCTTAAAGGGGACTCAAACCCACACATTATTTTTATCAAGTCAAATAAAACATGTCTAGAAAAATGAAAAGGACGATAAGTTACAGTTGTTGATATATTCATTGCTAGGGTTTTTTGTCGACATTTGCCCACTAATAAGCCCCATTCCTTATTTAACCCTCTTTCTGCCCTTTTCCACCTTTAAAGTTCATCATCATCTAAATGGTTGGATTATCTCAATCTCATCAACATACACCTCACCAAAACCTATCCTAGAAAGAACATAACATATTACTTCTAGTTAGATGTGGATGAACAACATGAATGCCCACAATCCCTCGGCTATTCCAGACGATGGCGACGACGATTCGTGGGAAGTTAAGGCCTTCGAAGAAGACACTTCCAATATGTTAGGGGCAACATGGCCACCAAGGTCTTACACTTGCAGTTTTTGTATGAGAGAATTTAGGTCCGCCCAAGCCCTCGGTGGACACATGAATGTCCACCGTCGTGACCGGGCAAGGCTCCACCACCAACCACCACCTCCAATGGGTGGTTCAAACAATAAACAACTACCCTCATCTTCCCCAAACAACCTCATCATCCCAACACACCAAGATTTAATCTCGAAAGGCGGTGTTTGCTTCCTTTATTCCTTACCTAACCATCATGGTTTGCCTCCAACATCATTAGTCAATAACTATTCATACAACTCTAATAACTATCCACCATTTTGTCCTAGTGAGATGTTACCAAATTGCCCTCCATCAGAAATGAACTATTCATCAACATTTATCATCAATGACAATCATCATCAAGAAAATAATTGTGGCAAGAAAGATTCATCAGCTGAAGGGGAACTCGATCTCGAGTTGCGATTAGGGTACAAATCACCGGCTTCTTCTTCATCATCTTCATATACACCATGATAATAAGCAATCCAAAGTAAGTAAGAAAAAGCTAAGAACAGCACATTGCTTATTATTACTCATTTAGTGCTTTGTTTTATGTTTAAAAATTACTTATTGTTTAGTTAGTTTCTGCATTTGTCACTTACGATACATAGTAATTGTATTTAATATGTTTGTACGATGAATATTATTAATTGCTACCAACAAAATTCTTGTTTAATTAGTAAGTAACAATAAATGGAATTATGACATAACGATTTAGAAACTTTTATTTTTTAGTATATATAATTTCATTTTCATTTCATTTTCTGGTTTAATTAAGTAATTAACTAGCGTCAAAAGCGTTTTTTTTTTTCATCTTTTTTGTAGATTAGTGATGAGAGAGTATGAATACGATTTCTTAAAAATAGTGAACCAGCAATAACAGTTAGAATGAAATATGAAAGAAAATGTCTAGAATGATAACTAAACCAAGACCTCTTAGTTAAAAAGTGATGATGCCACCAATTTATTAAGTCATCGACTATCGTCAAGGCTAGCTTGTTAAGAAATAAGATGTCAAATTGAGGCTGTTGTTATTTGCAATTTTTACGAAAGCCTAGTTTTTCAAAATGTAGATATCTCAAATGTGTGTTCATCATACATGAGGAATTATATTGATGACGAATTTTGAAAGTTGGTTCATAATAGAAACTCAAAAAAGACAAAGTGTTATAAAGAAAGTGTTAGGGTTCAACTCGTGGGTATTCTACATAAGGCTGTTATCGAGTGAATCAGTCAGGATTTCACTATATCCGGACCAGCTTCGTTCGGAACTGAGTCAACCTGAACTCGGCTCGTTTCGGAACTGAGTGCGAGAATCGAACCATAATCGGCTAGAAATCGAAGAAAAACGATGGGGACTCGACTAGATACGGGACCAAATCCACTCGACTCGGGAACTCGATTGAAAATCGTGTACTTTATTGTACTAAATTAGAAAAAATTAAATCATTGGATTTTCCGGTGCGGTCCCGGTGTACCCGGTTCGATTTCGAGTCTGAATTTCGACTCGGAACAAGAACTAGTTCTATTACTATCCGCATTTTGAGCCGGATTATCGAACCAAGCCCTGGGTAACCTGGCTTGCGAGCAGCTTTAGTTCTATGAAACATGTAAACCTCTAAATATAATTGCTATAATCACAGTCTCTAGATGTTATTTAAGCCCTGTCACACATATATAATCGTATATTTAGTTTATTACTATCTCTAATCCAAAATAATTATATGTGTTGATATAATTGCATATTTAGTTTATTACTACCCCCAATTTAAAATAATTATATATGTAGATATAATTACATTTTTAGTTTATTACTATCTCTAATACAAAATAATTATATGTGTAGGAATTTCATGCAAAATAAGAAATCCTTAATATCTCCACCAATTTACTTGTATACATGATTGCATTTAGCATCCACCTTTTAAGTACACCAACATTCGTGTACTAATGTAAATGAGGGTATAAAGGGAAAAGTGATAAATTATGCATTGATTTATACAAAACGATAATAATTATACGAAATTTTATTAAAATGCTTGTTAAGTTTGAATTGAAGGAAGTATTATTTAAATTGTTGCAACTTAATTTCCAACTTAACGGACAAAAATTGTACATTTTCTATAGGACTATAAATTGATGTTTAGCTATGTGAGTGAACTTGAGTACTTACATATATATTTAGGTTTTTACCATTTAAGCTGCTACTCCCTCCGTCCCTAAATGATTGTCATATTTTGATTTTTCATGGTCAATAAAACAAGAATTGAAATGTAAATATCTCTTATTCTACATGTAAAAAAATTATAAAAATTTGATGTTTCAAGAATATATATTGAGACGAATCTAACAAGATCACACAATAAGACTATATTATTTCTTATTGTTTGATGAGAATTTATGATCAAATTTTGTAACGTTTGACCACCAAAAGTCAAAATATGATAATTTTTTAGGAATGGAGAGAGTATTATTTTGTTTCCACCTTGTCGGGGTCAGCAAGTGTGTATACATTTTACACAGGTCTACAATTTCTACTCAGCATCTAAAAATATCATATGTAAGTGATACATACAGATAATTATTAAAATGTTATTAGATGATATATATGTATGTAAGTTTAATTTTTATCCTTATAAATACAAAGTATGCTCAAATGGTTGGGAGGGTATCCTAGTATTTGCAAAAAACAAAAGATACACTTTATATTTTTTAGGGATAAGTTAATGATTTGTTAAAAATAAAAGTTAAAATGCACATTTTCGACCAACATCAGGAGCCCATTTGCTCATACCTCACATTTAAAAGCACAAAAGTACAACTTGCACTTATCTCGAAACATTTCAACCATTATCTCACAAAGTACATCCTTTTTTATGGCAATGAATATATCCTTTCGTCTTAATAACAAACTTTTTGGGCAAATGGTTTTGTTTTGGAGGGAGGGGCTGTGTCACTGGCAACTCACTCTAACTTTTTATTAATTAACTTATAATTTAATGATCTATTAATTAGAAATTTGTATATTCGTTCATTATAATACTATTATGTTCATATTTTCCTAGCTAATTTTTATTTTATTTTTCAAATCTTATCTTGGTCTAATATGTTGTTGTTAGTACGAGCGAATTGCTAAAACAGTCTGCAATAGTGTCAAGGAGTTGCAGTTTAGTCTCCAATAGAAACACAGTTGCAATTTATTAGTCCCCGTAAGTGGTCAAAATGTTGCAGATTAGTCTTCACAACTATTCCTTTAATTTTTAATATCAACGCTATAAAATGTTAAATTTGGAACAAAAACAATTTTTGTAAGACTTAAACTCCTTTTTTATATTAAAACTAATGAAAAGGTTTGCACCCAACTTCCTAATAATGAAGTTTCATTATATGTCAAAAATGAGTTTTGCCCAAATTTAATCTTTCATTACGTATTGTTTGTTAGAAATTAGTAACTTATAAATAAATGTAATGACGAATATATAATATTTTTTGCTATTTCTGATGACAAAATTGTAATTTTATCATTATTAAAGACTAAATTGTAATATAAAGCAACACTGTCGTAGACTAAATGTGCGATTCCCTCTTGTAAGAAAATATAGAACCCTTATTTTTCATGTAAGTATTAAATCAATTAATCCGTCATACTTCGGGTTCATTTAATTATTAAATCCGTAATTATAAAATGTCTTGTTATATGTGATTGGATAAGATTATAATTGTATGTCACTCAGAGTTCTTTGACTCAATTATCGTAAATTATATATAAAGTGTTATATATATTTGTTTATTTGATTGTTTTCAAGTGTTATATTGTATGTGAGTCAATCGAATAGCTTAGTGAAAAAGGTTCTTTCCAGTGACCACAAGATTTTGGGTTCGAAACTCACCTCATCGCTAATTTACAAAAAAAAAAAAAAAGTGTTATATTGTATGTTCTAATTAAGTTTGTAACATTTGTGTTAAGGTACTCTTAAGCCTTTTATCGAGCTTGAATTGAGTGAAAGGCTTAATAACGTTTGACTCGAGTGATGCAATTTAAAACTATTCCCTCTGTCCCTAAATGATTCGTATATTTTGACTTTTTATTATAGTCAACAAAACACGATTTTAAACATAAATATTTCTTATTCTACATATGAAAAATTATAAGAGGGTGATATTTCAAAAATATGTATTGAGATGAATCTAACAAAATCACATATGACTATATTATTTTCTATTGTTTAATGAGAATTGTTGATTTAAGTTTTTTAAAATTTGACTATATCAAAATGTACAAATCATTTAGGGACGGAGGGAGTATTATTTAAACAAGTTTCTTCGTTTAATTTGTTTTGAAGTATTAGGAGTATATGTTTTTAACCTCGTTTGATTTCGAAATATAGACTCGAGCATGGGCGGACCTACATAGTAGCTAGGGTATTCAAAAATGAGAAGTGTCCTAGTGGTAAGAGTTCAGTTTAGTTTAGTCTCCAGAAGGTCACATAATCAAATCCCCGATATAGAGAAAAGAATGCCGATAAAATTGAATTAATTTCAGTTATCATTTGATTTGATTTATATAATATTCATATCCTTCGAAAAATCGTTGAACGATTTTATATATTGTCGTTAACTTTAACTTTTATATTTGAATGATGAAATGAAGACCCCAAATAAAAATCCTGGGTCCGCTCCTGGACTCGAGTCAACTAGACAAATACTTTTTCCGTTCCTTTTTAGTTGTTATTCTAGCCATTAATTTGCATATAGATTGATAAAAATAGAAAGTAGTGTAAATGTAGAAGCGCAATTATTTAAAACTATGACATCGGTTGGTTGATATTTTTGTAAGAAAAAATAGTCAAGAAGTTCATTGATAGTATGCGAGTATAATTTTATTTGGCTAGAATGATAAGTAATTATGAACAAAAAAATATTTTGCTGTGTGACCGCAATTAAAAGTCAAGAGAAGAAGTATTATTTATAATATGTTCTAATATAATATAATATGTTTTAAGTCGATGGCTCAATAACTTGATGCCATCTGACCCAATGTTTATGTAGGAGATTATGAGTTCAAGTGTTGTTAGAGACAATTATTTCATTTTTTATTCTAACACTCTATAAGTTATTAATTTATGTATTTATTATTTGTAATATTATCTATAATGCTATTATACTCGTACTTGTTTTTATATATAAGAGTACATGTAAATACTAAATTAGTCATATACATTAAAACGTACTAATTAAATCCAATTTAGTAACCGAAATGCCTAAACTACGACGATATAAAAAAAGGTTGAACCGCAATCTTAACGGCCCTATTGCTCCCTGCCCTAGAGAGTCGCGAGGAGGTTAATTGCGGGATGTGAACCAGATGGTTAGGGACCTGAGGTTCTCCATTAACCACTTTCACAACAGATTCTGCTTTCGGAGAGTCGAACGTACGTGATGTAGAAGAGACAAGGTGTAACGTTACTCACCCGAAGCTCTTTATAACCACTTGACCTGTGCTCCGAGCACTAAATTACGACGATATGGCTCTACTGAACTCAATAAGCAGTTGATGCGACACATTTGACATACCTTCGACGAGACTCAACTTCACAAAGAAACTCAGAACAAGAAGATTCTTGACTCGATAATAACAAACCGAGTTTAAATTAAGCGGGGTTCGTTTCAAGTTGAACTCATTAAATAATTTAGACACACCATACATAATTGAAACAATTAATTCATTTATTAATGTATAAGTTGCTAATAAAACATCAAATGTAATAGGGAATATCCATTGAAGTGGACCCCCATAAAATTTAGCCACATATGGAGGCAGACAGCTAATAACAAAACCAACAACAATATAAAAGCTACACCCACCAATGCAAAAAACAATGTAAAAGCTAGGTACCTGCAGCGTAATGTTTTAAGTGCTATAGGCAGAAGATCAGAAAGAATGGTTTGGTCCCGGTTGCGGATTAAGGTATTTTAAATTGAGTTTTAGAAATTGATAAAAAAAAATTAAATTATTCAAAATACATAAATATATTGAAAATATAAATGTGAATAATAATTTCTATTTTAATTCTATCTTTATATTTTTTTTTAAAATAATATTATTATTGTTCGACTGAACAAGTTAAAACTATAACTATATAGGTTTGTCACTGTTTGGTCCCCTCTTCTTCTGGCATTTCTTGAATGAGATTGTTCATGTTACATAATCTCAGAGCCATGATTTCAGTGTCCTCTGTGTCTCTGATTCTATTTAATTCTTCATTACTTCATAAATTTGTTTCTTTGATTATTACCAAATTTGTAAAAATTTATTGGCCCTTTGTAAATGAAAATATCCTTAATAAAGACAAAAAAGAAAATGTGAAAAGAACATGCATGTTTAAGTTTTAGCTTCGTGACAAAATTGACAAAGATTCTCCAAGTAAAAATCTAGATGCTGTAAGTAAGATACATGAGAGAGGTTGTAGCAACTAGATCCCTTTTCTATGCATTTCTTATTACAGTAAAAACTAGTTAATCTAACCGATTTAAACCGAATTCATTTTCATTCGAACTGGTTTATGTAACTAAAAAATCGATAGGCTTAGTTTCACACAACAACCTTGGAGAAAAACAATCGGAACCATACATACAACGTATGTCCTTACTGCTAAGTATTAACGATGTGCAAATGGTCCTCATAGATGTGTATATGCGAGCAAATAGTCCCTAAATGAACACATCCGTTAAAAGTTGACAATTATACTTCCTTTTACATCATTTTTACAATTCTAACAAAAACTTGAGATACAAATATTTATTTTTTTATTTTTTTAAAATAAGTGCAAATATTTTTCGTAATTGTGTATCATGTGTGCAAATGGTCCTTGGTCCTTAAGGATAGACTTAAATTTTCTTTCTATGTAACATTTAATTGTGTATAAGTAGGTGTTAATTTAGGGACAATTTTGAACATACAAAATACACTTGTAGAGATCATTTGTGTGTCGTCGTTGTCACTTAAGGGGACCAAAGTTCAATTCCATAATCACCCATTGACTAAGACCATTTCATTGATTATATCAATAACAATATGATAAATAATAGTCCATTGATCACGTTTTCTTAGTTAAAATATGAGATGAACTAATAACAATGAGGGGAGAATAGGAGGCATAAATTAGGGTTAGCAGATTCGGGCCATCAAGACATAGTCCAGTAGGTAGGTGATTGAGATGGAGACATAGACATCTGACAGAGTGAATTGCACAAATAGTCCTCGATAGTGTCAGCAAGTTGCAGTTTAGCCCCAATAGTGGCACCGTTGCAGTTTAATCCCTGAAAGTAGCCAAAAGTTGTAGATTAGTCCCCGTGTTAACTATTCCGTTAACTTTTAACAGTAACACGGGATGAAAGGTTAAACTTGGAGCAAAAAATGATCTTTTTCAAGACAAACACATTTTTGGTGTTAGAAATTTATAAAGTTTTGCATTTCAACTTCGTAATAAATTTTCATGAGATATAAAATATGAGTATAAGTCTTAAAAATTCATTTTTTTAAGTCCAAATTTGATCTCTCATCGCGTGTTGGTGTTAAAAGTTAATGAAATAGTTAACATGGGGACTAATTTACAACTTTTTTGGCCACTTTCGAAAACCAAACTGCTATTTAGTGACACTATCATGGACTATTTATACAATTCGCTCACATCTTATCGCCTCTAACTAAGAAACACAGTTTAATATTAAAAACTCAATAATAGAAGTTATATAGAAATACATTTTTTACTAACTCCTTATTATAGGTTGATCTGGCCAAAAAATCCTTTTCCAAAAACTAGTAGGTTGATCCCTCATTACTTCAATCAATTTTGTCTCTCCATCTAAACTTTTAAAAATAGTTGATGGTTCACATCTTGACTCTTCCTAATAACAAACATATTCTTGGCTCCACCCCTGTTGGTAAACGTGATTTCTCCAGAAATTTATCTAGGACCACTTAGTCTATCTCAACATGGTCGTTGAGAAACAAAAGATACATAGATTGAATATATAATTTTTTATTCCAATATACATACATCAATTATTCAATCAACAATATAATTCGTAAATTCAAGGAAAAGGACAATCAGCATAAAGAGCTACCGACTAGTGGGAAAAAAGTTTTACTGTAACCTTTTTTCTTACTAGCAAGAGGACTCGAACACGAAACCTCAATCAACGGTATTAGAATGTTTGTGATTGCTGCAAGTAGTCTTGGAATATATAATGAATACACAAAGGTGGGTGTTGGGATTGAAGTGGTAATGAATGTTAGGTCTTGTTCAGTGCATGGGATGGGCTCAGATGTACCCCAGACAGTCCCCAGTGCCCTTACTATCTAGCTAGTCTCTCACCAGTAATCATTGTGTTTAATCTTATCCTTTTGTGCATGGATTATTTGTCTCATATTGCCCACCAAACCCACACCTGATTTTCAAAATACATTATTATCATTAGTACTATGCAATATAAGGAAAGTTCAATAACAAGTATAAAGATCTCATCCTATATATCTATATATATATTTTATTTAAAATTTACATTTGAATGTCAAGATGGAAAGATCTTGTTAATGTGTTCTTTAATATGATTACATATACTCCCCCGTCCCTAGAAGATTATCACATTTTGACTTTTGATAGTCAATAAAACACGATTTAAATGTAAATATCTATTACTTTATATGTAAGAACTTATAAAAAAGTTGATATTTTAAAAATATATATTGAGACGAATCTAACAAGGTCCTAGAAGACTATATTATTTCTTATCGTTTAATGAGAAATTCATGATCAAATTTTGTTATATTTGACCAACAAAAGTTAAAATTTGACAATCTTTTAGGGACGGATGGAGTATATGTTTAAATGTAGGGTTGGTCTTATATAGTGAGACACAATTGCACTTTTTAGTTCTTCATAGTTATAATATTGTATATTAGTCCTTGAAAGTGATACAACTTTTGCAATATAATCCTCAAAAGTAACAAATGTTGCAGAATAGTCTTTGATAAAATTTAGACTAATGTGCAATACTTGTCACTTTTGGGGACTACAACACTTAAGTCACTTTCAGGACTAATCTACAATACTGTTACTATCTAGGATCAAAGTGTAACTTCATCCCACTATTTGAGACCAAATTGCCAATTATATCACATCTTTACTTCTTAACTTGTGCCCCTAATAACACATTGTAGAAAAAGCAACATACCAATTAGGGCTATAAACGAGCCGAACCCTACCGAACCTTGGCTAGGTTTGAGATTCGGCTCTAGTTTGATGGTTCGAGCCAAATAGTATAGAGCATGTTCAGTTTGAGTAAAACAGCAACAAACCATACTTTTTAACACTCAAACAGATCAGATCCAAACTATATATAAAAATTAATATCAATATCCAAAATAAAATGTTTAAATATATTACAAATAGATATTCTGAGTACACAAACAAAAATGAAAAAAACAAAATTGAACCTAAAAATGACAAAATTGAACCCAAAATCAATAACTAACTTAGTTCTTCAAAATTGAAAAAAATCTTCAAGTTATTGGTGCATGCATCGACAACTCTATTGAATTGTGGAGATGTCCGATGAGGAAGGAAATAAAGGGATAGGGAGGGGAGGGGAGTGAGATGAAGGGTGCGGATTCGATTCTAGGAAGGGGATGAAATTTTGTTGATGGCTGCACAAGAATGAGAGTACAAATGACAATGGGTTTGATTTAAGGTTTATGTTTGTTTTATATTATAAAATAATTATACTTTTACCCTTATACTTTGATTTTTTAATTAATATACTCCATTTTTATTAAAATATTATTATATAATGTATATGATATAATTGTACATGGTGAGTCGAGGCGAGCTTTTTCGAACCATTCGGCTCGGTTCCGCGAATAATGCAAAATTAAGGTTCGGCTCTACGTTTAATATCCCAAGCCGAGCCACTAAACGGATTTTTTCGAGTCGAATATCCCGAGTCAAATCGAACTTTCTAGTTCATTTACAGGCTTAAATTACCAACATATATTAATATATCACTAATTATCAAAATAAATAAAAAAGCAGGATTATAACGAAAGTAATAAGGAGAGAATCCCTATAAAAATAAGTCATGAGAGAACACATTAGTTATAATTTTCACATAATATATAAGATATTGAAGACCCCTCTAATTTGGGACCCTCTATAAAAAAAGCTCTTTCAAACATCCTTTAAGACGATAGTCTGGATTGGTGCTTTATAAATGTGTGTATACTTTTGTTGAGTCAAACATGTCAAACCACCATAAATAAGTAAATTCTTCAGTAGATCGACCAAGCTTTGCATTTGGGTTTTTTTATTAGATTCAACGGAGTTACTTAAAAGAAAAATAATACAAAATTTTACGAATTTATGCGCATCAAAGTAAATACATAATCAAAATATCAAATTTTATATAGTAGAATATTAGAAAATATAGCGCACATTATCAGAAAAGGTGAAGAGGGGGTCCATAACCTTAAATGTGATATACATATATAAAGAAAAAAAGTTTTTTATTTATTTATGCCTGTAAATAAGCTAGAGTGTTCGACTTGATTCAAAGTATTAAATTAGATGTTCGAAACGAAAAGATCAAATATCGACATAAGCGTTAAAAGTGAAGGTATATCACATTCGGCTCGATAGCTTTGCAGAGCTTTGGCCCAAATTGTTAGATTATTATTACCCCAGACCGGGAACTTGCCCCATTTACATAGCCCATTAAAAATAGCCACAAACACATTAACTTTCAACGAGAAAATAGGCTAAATACTACTCGAGTACTACTCTTGTTTCATAATATTTGATTGTTTAGTCAAAAATTATTTTACTAAGGGGTTAATCAAATTTACTAATATATCCTACAAAGTGCTCTCAAAATGAAAAGTAACCTTTAAAGTAAGGATAAAAAAGGAAAGCATAAATACAAAATTACATTGAATTCCTTAAACAATCAACTATTATAAAAAATACTCCCTCTGTCCCTAAAAGATTGTTACATTTTGACTTTTATTGGTCAAACATTATAAAATTTAACCATGAATTCCCACTAAACTATAAAAAGTAATATAGACTTGTGGGACCTTGTTAGATTCGTCTCAATATATATTTTTAAAATATCAATTTCTTATAATTTTTTCGCATGTAAAATAATAGATATTTACGTTTTAAATTGTGTTTTGTTGACCAACAAAAATCAAAATGTGACAATCTCTTAGGGACGGAGGGAGTAATTTTTTTTTCTAAACAATCAAGTTATAAAACGGAGGGAGTGCTATTTTAACCACTATATTAAATTATAGTACTATATTATTATTTTTAGTCCAAATAGCATCCATTTTCATGAAAAGTCGAATGTACCTCTCTAATCTAACAAAATCCATCTTTCTTTCTTCTTATTCTTCTTCTTCATAATACCACCACCATCATAACTATCACCAATCACCAAATTTCACATGTCACCACCACCACACCACACCAAAAAACCTTATTCCAAATCCAATTGCACATCTAATTGTTTTCTATTTTCTTTTTCCTTTTCTTCTTCACAACATGATCACTACCAACAACAACCATCACATACCAAAATCCCGCTTCCCCCACCCCTTGCCTGGGCCGGTCCGTTGATTTAGGGGCCCAGCGAAAAAATTTAAAATGGGGTCCTCGTTAATAAAATTTTCCAAAACTCCTTTTTATTCAATGAAATGAAACATATAGAAATTACAAGATTACACAAAATGATATCTTTAAACATTATTTTATGCAATATCATTACACAAAATGACATCTTTCAAACTCATTCTCAACTAATCTCTTACGTTATTACCAACATTTCCCCAAGTTCTATGGTCTCGAAATTCAAAATGTGTTAAAGATTTACTATTATAAGCTAAATTTTCACTATTGAGCTCGTTTGATATAATATTTTTTTCATTATCATGTTCACTTGACAATACATTTTCATTGACATATTTACTTCATACTACGTTTTCTTCGCTCAAATTTTCATTTAATTGTTCACATTTTCTCTTTTTCTTTTATTACTTCATAATAAATATTTGCGAATGCAATATATTATAAAATAGACAGACAGTTTTTATAAAAACTAATTTTTTAAAATGATGAAATTATAAAATGAAGTAATGAGCATAAATAAGTATGAAATTAGTTACTCCCTCCGTCCCTAAAAGATTGTCACATTTTGACTTTTGGTAGTCAACAAAACACGATTTAAAACATAAATATTTATTAATTTACATGCTAAAAAATTATAACAAGTTAATATTTCAAAAATATATATTGAGACGAATCTAACAAGGCCCCACAAGACTATATTATTTCTTTTCGTTTAATGAAAATTCATGATCAAATTTTATAATGTTTGACTAACAAAAGTCAAAATGTGACAATCTTTTAGGGACAGAGGGAGTATTAGTTAAGTTATATATCAACATGAGAAATATAACAATATCACTTAAAATTTAATAAAACGATTCTAATTCATCGGCTAACCGAGCATTGTGAATTTTGTTAATTGTCATGTGACACCAATTCAAGGAATTGATCAGTTGAATTGCTTTATTAAATTAATGATCTTACTTGAATCTAATGCATATAAATTCGCTATACTAAAAAAAAAATTGAGACCCTCAAAGTAAGGGTCCCGACAACTTCTCTATCTTGGGGATTGATGTCGGAGGTTAGCGCGGAATGTGCCTCAGTGATCAGGGGTACCTTGGCTTCCCTGCACACCACTTCAATTTGAGACTCAACCCAGAGGGAATCGAAACCACAAAAAACAAAGAGGTAAGTGAGCCACCACAACACCAAGACTCTTCACCACTGAGCTATGCTACGGGGGCTAAATTGGCTATGTTGTTTATATTTACATAGGATTTATAGGAAAGAGTACGTAGACCGTAGTTATGGTCTCAAGACTCTTAGTTATCCACTACGACAGTATGTCATACTCCGTTAGTATTAAACGGTAATGGTTGATTGATTGGGTTTATACTTTAATGAAAATTGTTTTTATGTTGATATTAGTTCATTACTTGTTCATTTCAAAATTATAAACTTAACACTTATTACTTAACAAATGTAAATTTTTTGATAGACTGTTATTGATAATGAATCATTATTGATCTTATTATTAATTTTTAATTTTTCTAAATCGATACAATAATATATACTCCCTCCGTCCCTAAAAGATTGATACATTTTGACTTTTGGTGGTCAACAAAACACAATTTCAAACATAAATATCTCTTATTCTACATCTGAAAAAATTATAAAAAGTTGATATTTCAAAAATATATATTGAGACAAATCTAACAAGATCTCACATGACTGTATTATTTCTTATCGTTTAGTAAGAATTCATGATCAAACTTTTTAAAGTTTGACCACCAAAACTCAAAATGTATCAATCTTTTAGGGACGGAGGGAGTATAAAGCATTGAACATTTTGGGGCCCCTCTAAAACGGGGACTAGTGTGGTCGCCCTCCCCCCGCCCCCAGTAAGGGCCGGCCCTGCCCCTTTCGTACATAACTCTTAGTCCCACCCCCTTGCGAACAGCTTCCCCTGCAAAAACGAGTCCCCCCCCCCTTATGCAAAAACGAGTACTGCTTCCCTCTATCATCGTGAAAAAACTAGCTCCGCCACCCCGCCTTAGAAAATGAGAGCTCCCACCACCCGACCCCTAAAAAATAGCAACCCCCTTCCCGCTTGTCCATTTTTTACTTCAAAAAGGGGAGGGGGGGTTTGGTTTCGAATGGGATTGGGGATGGACGTAGGATTACGAATTGATTGATAATGGTGATTAGATGTGATAATGGTGTGTAGGGTTTGGATCAAGATAGACAAAGAAGAAGTCAATTCATCTGATTTGGAACTCAATAAGATAACTCTTGTCTCTTGAGCTTATAGAATTCCATCATGACCCATTAACCTATATGACTTGAACTCAAACAATAATTCCTCACATCATTGAATCAATTCTCGTTTTCTCATAGTATACATGATTAAGGTCAAATTTCAATGTCTCTTTCCATGTACGTGAACATCATTGAATAGTCCTCACTTTAGTATTTCCCTATCTCAATTTCATGCATCAGTATCTTTTCGTATCGATTTAGTTCGAAGTTAAAGGAAGTGTTACACGACGTTTAAGAGTACGTTATTTAAGGATATACATTTCCATTGCAACCACAATCTGAAGAACTTATTGAACTCTTGTAGTGATTCTATCGATTGAGGATCACGGGGGCATATAGCAAAACTAAATGATATACATGGATAAAGATCAGGGTTAGACAAACCATCTTGTATGTTTAGGGCTATCGAATGTGGAACGGGGCCTCCTTGAATAGATACACATCTATCGACGAACGAGATTTATTATTTCTCATCTCTTCATTTCGATTGCTTCTGTTACAAACATCTCACTGCAAGAATGAAAAGTTGCAGAGTGTGTATATATATATATTTACAGAAAGTGGCAAATTAGTTGTTCGTATATACTAATAACTATCACTTGACACTCGACCTCTGCCATGTACAGTTTCCTTCTCCAAACATCTATTTACGCTATTGTCACCTTCCTCACCGTTGGCTTCTTATAAGATTAATTCTTTCCTTCTTGTTGAAGTTGCTGGATCCTCTGACGCAGTCTCCGTTTATGCTCGTGCATTTTCCAGAGCCCATGTCCCAGAATCACCGTAGAGTATATACCGTGGGTGAGGATGGGAGCGAAAATATTATTTGTCTGTAGAATCCATGAATAAAACAGTAAGACTTACCAGAGAAAACAAGAACTATAGTTTCAATTGCAAATGAAAGCTAAACTACTTTTACCTGGATCCATTCATATCCAAGATACAGAGCAAGAACCGATTCGAGTAATGGAGAGTATATCTTCTTCATCTGTCTCCTCTCATACCAGGCTGAACTCAAAAATGTCAGGAACTCTTTATAGAAGCATGGACCACATGAATTACATCGACATATATTGAAGGAGAAGAAGACGAACCTGAAAATAGCTTCTTCAGATCATTTCGGGCTGAGTGTGAGCTTAAAACTGGCGCAACTATGTATGTAGGATCTGCAATAGGATGGAAATTGAAGAAATCACGTAAATAGCAGGGTTACGAAGAGATATGCATCTAGTGTAATAGTACTTCATATAGTGGTATAATAACTGTTGGGCCTTTAATACCTTTGGGCGATGCAGCTACATAGTAAAGTGAACCTGTTAGAGCAGCTGTGACAACAGCGGCAAATGCCTGAGCAAACGGTACAAATGGAGGCAACACACCGGTCTACAATTTTAGTAAATTTGTTAGTCACTTACTGAATCAGAATATCTTCACTTTACTCTATAGAATATAAAGGAAATTAAAAGAATTTTACCAGCGAAGCCATTCCACGAGCATCGGTGACCAAATCAGTTCCATTGAGAAATATATCAGCTAATGCTCCCTGAAAAAGATGCAATTATAAGACATCATAATATTAATTTATCACCATCATAGATAGTGCTATCTACATCTAGTACCTAGTATCTAGTAAGGACATTCTACTATCCCTTTATGATGATTGTTTACGTCAATATGCAGTCATTTAAAATTAAATGCCGAGAGGGATAAACACCTTGTTAGCTACAAAAAATAGGATGAAGGAAACAGATATTCTTCGAAGGAAAAGAAGCTTAAATTATGTGCGGATCCATTAGAAACAATTTTAAACATCATAGACTAAATAAAGGTCCAAAAGAAGATGGGTTGCTTGATCATAACTATTGCAAGAACGTAAGAGACATGACAGATCAATCTTTTTACATTAAGGAGAATGGTGTGTGGGCAAATGA
The DNA here is from genome assembly GCA_003412495.2 of Echium plantagineum. Taxonomy (NCBI): domain Eukaryota; kingdom Viridiplantae; phylum Streptophyta; class Magnoliopsida; order Boraginales; family Boraginaceae; genus Echium; species Echium plantagineum. Next base: position 26,646,818 of record CM016566.1, on the reverse strand, counting down.
ATATGTTTACATAGTAACATTATTAGGTTGAATTATATACACCACGAGTCGGAGACCAGTATGGAGACATGACATCTTTCTACAAATAAATAGTAAGGACCTGTACAGCTGCTCGGTAGAATAGCTCTTCCCCAACGGAGCTTGCAGCAACTATGAGTAAAAACTGCAATATTGTTCAAATGAAGTATTTTGTTACAATCTTTGCTGATAAAGTTGAGTTAAAGAAAGAAAAACATTTAATCATAAAATAGCATACCTGCCATGGGGACATCCCATAGAAAAAATTACGTAATTCTTCATCCTCTACATCCCTTATGGCACGAGCATGAGGTGATAGCTTTACGACTTCATCCTGATCCAAAGGAAAGAAATGGTTAGAAATAAACTTGAAGATAATTGTTCTCATCTCAATCTCATATATCATAGTTGTTAACTGGAATAATATGATAGAAACATATCAATCATCTACGATGAAAACGTTATCACGCATATTGAAGTAACCAAGCAACGTACTCCAGAAAATGAGCATCTACAATAATATCCGCAGAACTACGCAGTATATGAATTTCAGCACTTACATCGAGTATAAAAAGTAGAGCCATAATAGGAGGAGCTGCATATCCAAGTCCTTCCACAAGGGCATTAAGAGATGGATCGAAACCACCCATGCTATCAGTCCCTGTTATAGAGCATATAAATCTTCCCGCCAACGCCATAGCTCCATATATGCCTGATTTAGATATTCAGATTGTGAATAATAAGAAAACAATTTGGTACCCAAATTAGCCAAGCAAAGGTAGAAGGTGCAGAATATTTCCTTTAAAACTTTCAAGTACTTTAATGATTCACCATAATTACCTCATTTAATTCAAATAATGACTCCTATGAAAAGGCAAAACAAGGACCATCTTTATAGTTTCGTTTTTCAACAACTTCCCAATACCTAAATTTCAGACCATTATACTTATGAAGCATACTATTATTCTTTCATTAATACAACTAGTTGTTAGCTTAGTTTTGAATGTTTTAATTAATCCTACAATGGTGAGATTCCTAACAAATTCAACTGTCAATATCAACATGCTCTAATGTCTTTGAAGTGGCTCCGGCCAAGCAAGTAATGGAGCTTCAACAATATGCATCCTTACCCGTGTAATAACAGAGGCTTATGACACGGAAAGTCAAAGTGCAAATACTATCTACAATTTCACAATAGAAAAGAAGCATAGACCGACTAATTAGCCAATTTGGCCAATTCTACTATATCCAAGAGCCGGTGAAAATAAAATCTTCGATTATTCCATCCAACAACCAAATAGCATATATATGCATGAACAAACTATTTCTTTCTTGTAAATTAACGATTGAGGTGGGTTTCGAACCAGTACCCTTTGGTCACAAGCTAGAGCCTATTCCACTAGGCTATTCGATTAACTCCATAAATAAACTTAATATCAACAATAACATAAACAAATAAGAAGACTAACCAATCCCATAGCTCAGCCTAACAACGGCACCAATCTTTTCCCAGACTGGAAACTCTGCTTCACTAAAGCCTTGATGATGGTGGTGATTCAGTGTAGTCACCTCCATAGTTGACCCACCATAGCCTCCTCCCCCTACCCCTCCACCTCCTCCTCCACTCCCACCCTCCCTCTCCCCCCTTCCACCACCACCACCACCACCCTCCCCGGCAGTATCCGCCATAGCCTTCACCCATAACCCACCACCCACACGCAATATTTTCTTCTTCCTCGTTTTGGTACTCAAATTCAATGGCAATAAGTAATCACATGCACTAACTCTACACATACAAAACGACGCACTTGAAGTTGAGCTAGATGGGTTCAAAGCTAATGGAAGCTTCATTACTTTAACAGAAAATAGGGGATGAAACGACGTAGTTTTGATGAATGGAGCAGTAGTTGACATCGTCGATGAAGATGTTGAGAATGAAGGTTAAAAAAAAGATGGGTCGAAATGTGGCTATTGTTTTGTTAATGGTTGAAATCAGTGGGATCCATGGTAAGTCAAACTCAGATCAATCGTCGAAATATATATTTTATTTTTATAAAAATTAAATTTTATTACATAATTATATGTTGTTTTATATAAATTTTAAGAACTAAAATCTCGAAGCTATTAGAATCTTATCCCAAAAGTTAACTTGAAACGCCTATAAATCCTATACATTAGATGCTGAAATCGCTGAAACGCCTGGAAATTTCACTGATTTGGTGTTGAAAGTTGTAATGTTGCAAAAACAATCTCGAAAAGGCTGCAAAGACGACCACAAAAATAGAAAAATATGTTTAAATTTATTTTTCTACAAGAATCGAACTTAAGACCAATACCACTAAGCTAGAAGCCTTCATATTTTAATTCAAAGTTTAGTCATGAATATTTCTCATTAAGAAAATGAATGGTTCAAGATTTGTTATTGTATAAGATGGTGAAGTTTTGTTTTTCTAGGATAGGAGGATATTTTGACTATCTAGTATCAGGGGAGCGAATGAGAATTCGACATGTGTAGATAATGGTTCGGACATATTGCCACATCGGATAATAGCTAAATGCACAAAAGTGTTGCAGTAATTTTCTGGTTTAAGTCATATGAAATCAAAATAACAGCCGCATTCGTGTTTTCATGAAACACGAAATCACATGTGGATGTGGCATTATGTGCATAACAAGAGAAGTATGGCAACACTATAAACATATCAAAACAGTATTTTTTTTAGACATGAAATTACAGTTTTATCCTTGAGGACCTTGACCCAAGTTTCATATTCACTACCCCTCGAAACAGAGGGGGACAGATTTGTAAAATCATGCCAAAACTCTATTGTTTTGGTGTGTATAAGAGATGAGGAAGTTTTTCTATACATTCTTACTACCAATTTAGGGAACAAACCAATGCAAGAAATTTTTATAGCTGATGATTATAAAGTGAGATAATATATTTAGGGTTAATGGCACCTCGGTTATGCATGTTTTACAATATTTACTATTCGATTACATATGTTTCATTTTGACCTTTTTAGTTACTCATGTTTTAATATCATATCTCACATGTTGGAGTTAAGTTTTCCATTATATTGATAGTATTAGTGACATGTGCATGTCACATGCATAATTATCAAGTTAGAGTAGTCCTACAACATAAAATTAATCATATACTGGACTAATATGGGATATCATTCGATTTTATATTGCGGGAATATTTTACCCTTTTAATTATGCATATACATGTCACTAATAATACCAACTTAACACAAAACTTAACCCCGAACTAACTGAGACATAATACTGAAACATAAGTGATTAAAAAGGTCAAAATGAAACATACATAATTGAATGGTCAATGTTATACCAAATATGTATGATTGTTTATGTGATTAACTCCTATTATAAATTTTAGACACAATATAAAAAATAATATTCTTTTAGCCATTATCTAGACACAATTTAGTCTAAGAAAGCTCAAAAAATAATTTTTATTTTAATAATTTCAGCCACTTACATATATATAAATGATCGAGGCCGGGATCCAGAAATTGGATACTCCCTAGTGATTTTCAGTTAGTGTAAGCATATATATTATAGTTAAGACCCTGTTATATATTACTAAAAGTTTAAATTTCTTTCCACTTTGTAAACAATCACCCACTTGCTCGTATATTTTCGTTTCTTTCCTTGTCTTCTTGCCTTTCGTTTTTTTGTGGTGTTGGGATTAGTTTGTTTTTTATTAACTTTATTAATAGATTATATTGTACAATTGATTAACTCATATTTTAATTGATTTGTTGTGCTTGGTTAAATATTAATTTTATTCATATACTTATTAACCTATTATATCTTAATTGATTCCCTAAAATAACCACAATTAAAAAATTAATGAAACAACAAACTAAGCCTTACCCATAGTATTTTGTAATTCCCGTCTTTATAATTTTGTATGTACGAAGTGATGTGGGTCGTTTCCCGGGTTGAGGATCCACTTCAATACAGTTATCAGTGGGCTCTTTGCCCGGCCTGTGATGGATGGGAGACTCCGGTCTCCTTTCTACTCTGGATCTGATGGAAGGCCCCGGATGGGTCCTTCCCGGGTCTTGGGTTTCCCTCGTGTTGGGCTCCATCTCTGTCAGCCCAAGAGGATTGCCCTTTGGTCTTGTCCGGGGTCTCCTAGGAATCCCCGTGAAAGGGGGAGGACTCCCGGACCCCCCGTGATATGTTTCCTGGTCCAGCAAGCTTGTCCATGTTCAACTCCGGTACCTAGACCACGACCGGCTAGGTCGCAGCCACTGCGACGATCAAGTTAGTAAGGGTCCAAAGGAGTGACTAATAGGTATGGAGCAAGATTAACATTACCTATCACTAGTGCTAGTGAGTAAGCCTCTTTGTCCTGATGTGCTAAGATCCCGCCACGTGTACGGCTGGGATGCTCCTTATCTTCCTTTCACCGAAATGGGGCGACCAAGCTAATGGGCCTAGAAGCGGGCCTCGTAGCCCATTACCCGAAATGGGTGGATTATTCTTCATAAAAGTAGAGTCTCGTCAATTGCCCCTTTAATGCTTCACCTACCCGTTCGCCCCATGGGCTGGGAAGATGAAGCGTTAAAAGACTTTTTACTGCATTTGAACCCTCTCAGGTGGGACCAGGAGGCTAACTTCACGAGTATTTCTCTATAAAAGGTGACTTACTGTCCTCTTTTCATACTTTCACTTTCACGCTTTTACTTTTCCCTTTCACACGAGCTCTCAGCTTTCTCCTTCCCCTTGTTAAATTTCTGATCCATAGTTTCCTGGAAGTTCTCCCAAATGGCCGGGTCAGGAGATAGTAATAGTAGCAACCAAACCGGCTCATAAGGCTGCATAGAAAGTGGACCTGGGGGGAACATCGGTGTACTTCCTCAGTCTGGGGAGACGCTCAGTTCAACCCGGGAGGTGGGGTCGTCAAACCCTCCTCCAGTCCAATCTGCTTCTCTGATCTCCATGGTTGGGGGTCCTAAACCCTACCTCCGCACCGCGGAGGATGCTCTGATGTTAGAAGCCTATTGTCCCCTGACACAGCCTCCGACGATCACCTATGTTCATATTCCGTCTATCCGGAGATTCTTCAATATCCCGGCTATTGTGACTATCAGGGCTCCGGGACACCAAGAGAAATCGATGTTCCGGAAGCGAGGATCTCTGGGGAATTCGAGGGTTTCACCTCTGTTTTCTTCGAAGCCTTCGATTATGGACTCCGCCTCCCGGTGTCGGAATTCGTGAACGAGGTCTTAGTGGCAGTTGACCGAGCCCCGGGTCAAATCCATCCTTTTTCCTGGCTGATACTCACGACCTTCCAGGTTGGTTGTGAGGCTGCCGGGGTGAAGCCTACTCTGGCCCTGTTCAGCAAGATGTATATGGTTAAGCACGATGGAGTCAAGACTTCCTTTGAAAGGTGGAAGAACGATTATGGGCTCCGCTTGTGTTGGAATATCCCGGGGTTGCAAGACACAATGAACTACGATAGTTCATATGTCTAGAAAACCCTAATTCGTTGATCGTTAGAACTTACACAATAGAACTAGCTCATAGAAGTATATGTTTAAAGATAGTGTGAATATGCTACAACTAACATAATCAAAGAGTGTGGCTACAAAGATATACCTTTGAAGTGTGAGCGGAAGCGATATGATCTTCAAGTGCTTATCCCCACACCTTGCTCCTTGCTTTCTTCTTGAAGAAATTTCTATCACCAAGGTGATATGGAACTACTATGAAATAGTCCACACCAATACCTTAGATAGCAATAAGACACACTTGGACTAGTGTGTCTTATTGAGGAGTGTGTAGTCTAACTACTATAGCAAACTATAGAACAATTTCTATACTCTAACACTTAGAGTTTTGCTAGAGGGTTTGAAGATGAAGTGTGTGTGTTTGTTTTTGTTCTCTAACAAGAGTTGTGTGATACTTAGCTTGATTCTCTACCCATTCTATATCATCTTATGATATAGAATGGATGATGAAACACATTATACACTAAACAAACACATTAACCATCCATATGGTTAATGCCTCTTGGTCCATGGAAGATTCTCTTACAAGAGTTCTTTCCAAGTCTTACAAAGCCTTCCCAAGGCATAAAGTAGCCACCAAGATGTCAACCATTCATGATGATGGAATTAATTAATCTTAATTAATTAATTAAATCATATCTTATTTAATTAATTCATTCATTAATTAAATCATTTCAATAAATGATAATATATATATATATATCTCACATAAATATATATATACATAAACCCCAAATGGTGTGTCCAGAACCAATTCCGGGCGCACCATCGGTTCGGTCGGGACACGATCTCGATCGAACCGAAATTCCTCAATATGGATCAAATCCCTTATTCACTTTCGGGTCACTACTCGAAAGTATCTTCGCTAATTGTTACGTGTGTGACCTCATAGCCCGAGTAACGAAAGCATCGGGATTCATCGTATAAGACCGTATACACGAATCCCGAAGATCATCGTGAGAGCCTAGTCTGCCATTCGATGACCCCCGGCATTATCTCGGGTGAGACTACTGATAGTTCAGATAACTATCGGTTGTTGAACCGTATATATAGATGATATAGTTCACGGGCACTAATTGAGGAAATTGGCACATCAATTTCCAACACTCCCACTTGCCCTTGGACTATTACCAATGTCTTGGATGTACACTTGCATCTTTGTCACAAGATTCCCTTTGTCCTCGGTTTTCGTCATAGGCTAAAGCTAGAAAGCGTGTCGCCAACTCCTATGACATAATTTCTCGGAACACGAGATAGTCTCACTCCCGTTCATAACGGGTGAATTCATAAGTAAGACTCACTCTCCGAGTGGCCAGAAAAACCTTCCCTGTATACCAGGGTGGACAAAAACCCTACCAATGCATCACCGATCATCTCACCACTACATTCACATAAGACCCAACGTACCCCATTACCACCAGTAACGGATGGGTCCGGAAGTAGTCAAAGCCTCATGCTCACGTAGCATGAGAATGATATGCATGTAGGTCTCAGAACCTCTATCATATGGCTCGTGTAAAATATAGGACACAAGATCTCTTCTATAATTTCACAACGGTCACTGTCCAGTACCATGTCAAGACTCTCTTGACAATGAACCCATGTAATGATTTGGACCATCCTTTTGACTTAAGAAACTAAGTCAAACGAATCATTACACACTAGTTTGGTTGTGTCCGTTCCCAAAACGCTGGGACACACCACTAGGGACAATGTAATCACCATAGTTCTTGTGTTGAAAAAGGGGTTCCTTAGCCAATACACTTATTGGCTCCTCTTCAAGAACTCGTGATTACATGGGAATTAAAATATTTATCATACAACTATGATTAAATATTCAATTGTTTATTCAAGTGCTATAAAAGGAAAGACAATCAATAAACAAGAAGTAATACTTTTATTCAACAATAAGAGTTTTACAAAAGTATACTTCATACATATAAATCAAATAAACTGAAATAAAGCTCCCACTAAGACTAAGACCACTCGGACCTAAGTCTAAGTCCAATAGCTGAAGTATGGAACTCATGTTTGGTCTGAGACAATGGTTTAGTCAAGGGATCAGCTGCGTTGTCGTCTGTATCTACTTTGGATACTTTGATGTCACCTCTCTGGAACATTTCACGGACGAGGTGATACTTCCTGAGGACATGCTTGGACTTATGATGAGCCCTGGGTTCCTTAGCCTGTGCTATGGCTCCAGTGTTATCACATAACAACTCAATTGGACCATCAGCGCTAGGAACTACCCCAAGCACAGTCATAAACTTCTTAAGCCAACATGCCTCCTTGGCTGCTTCAGAAGCTGCAATGTACTCGGCCTCCGTAGTAGAATCTGCAACTGTGTCCTGCTTGGAACTCTTCCAACAGATGGCTCCACCGTTCAGGCAGAATACAAACCCGGTTTGAGAACGAAAATTGTCTCGATCGGTTTGGAAACTGGCATCGGTGAAACCTTTCGCAATCAACTCCTCATCTCCGCCATATACCAGAAACATATCCTTAGTCCTTCTCAAGTACTTAAGGATAGATTTCACAACGGTCCAATGGCTGTTGCCTGGATTCGCTTGATATCGGCTGGTCAGACTCAGAGCGTACGATACGTCTGGTCTAGTGCACAACATGGCATACATGATAGATCCTATGGCTGAAGCATACGGGACTCTACTCATGTTTTCCTTCTCGACGTCAGTGGTGGGGCACTGACTTTTGCCGAGAATAGTGCAGTTGTCATAGGCAGTATTCCCTTTTTGGAATCGATCATATCGAATCGTCTCAGAACCTTATCAATATAAGTGTCCTGTCTCAGGCCAATCAACCTATTGGCTCGATCTCGATATATCTTGATTCCAAGGATATACTGCGCCTCTCCTAAGTCCTTCATTGAGAAACACTTACACAACCATGTCTTGACTGACTCAAGGAGTGGTTTGTTGTTTCCAATGATCAGTATGTCATCTACATACAGGACTATAAATGCAATGTGGCTCCCACTTACCTTCTTGTATACACAAGCATCCTCCTCATTCTGAATGAAGTCAAATTCTTTAATTGCTTCATTGAATCGGAGGTTCCAACTGCGAGACGCTTGCTTGAGTCCATAAATGGATCTCTGAAGCTTACATACCTTCTTAGGTCATTTCAGACATGTAAAGCCTGGAGGTTGTGTCATGTACACATCCTCCTCAAGGTTTCCATTAAGGAAAGCGGTCTTTACATCCATTTGCCATATCTCATAGTCATAATATGCGGCAATGGCTAAGAGGATCCGAATAGACTTGAACATGACTACCGGTGAGTAGGTTTCATCATAGTCAATACCATGAATTTGTTTGAAACCCTTCGCCACTAGTCTAGCCTTGTAAATATGGACATTTCCATCTTTATCAAGCTTTTTCTTAAAGACCCACTTACACTCGATAGGTCTAGCACCTTCGGGTAAGTGAACCAATGTCCAGACATCATTCTGGTACATAGAGTCTATCTCGGATTTCATGGCTTCAAGCCATGACTCGCTATCTGGCCCTTTCATTGCGGCTCCATAAGTATAAGGCTCGTCGTCTTCTATCAAGAAGGATTCCCCATACCATCTATCGGGAACATGACGAGTCCTGCTGGATTTCCTAAAGGTCGGTACTTCTTCAGGAGTCTCATCTACCGTGGATCTAGGGTCCAAGATAGGATCCGCCATGAATGGAGGATCTACTTCCTGAAATGAGCCTGCCGAGTTCGTTAACTCGACTTGCTCATTTGATAAGACACTTGGGTTCAATAACCCATATCTCTTATTCAATGAGACTCTTGAATTCGATAACTCAACTTGCTCATTAAACGTGTCGAATGAGTTCATTAACTCATTTGGCTCATCATCTTGAACTTCTTCAAGTTGTACCGTATTTCTGACATTTCCTGATAAGAACTCTTTCTCAAGGAAATGTGCTGTCCTAGCCACGAAAATCTTATTTTCTGGCTTAAGGTAGAAATAATACCCTTTGGTTTCCTTTGGATAACCAATGAAATGGCACAAGTCAGCCTTTGGGCCTAGCTTGTCTACGTTCAACTTCTTGACGTAGGCCAAGCAACCCCAAACCCTGAGAAAGCTAATCTTGGGACGTTTCCCAAACCACATCTCATATGGTACTTTCTCAGCTGACTTGGTTGGACAATTATTTAAGGTAAGTGCGGCAGTTTGCAACGCGTAACCCCAGAAGCTGACATGTAGGTCGGTTCGACTCATCATAGATCGCAAACTGTCTAACAGAGTGCGATTCCTCCTTTCGGACACACCATTATGCTGTGGTGTTCCGGCCGGTGTGAGTTGTGAAACAATTCCACAATCTCTAAGATGAGCGTCAAACTCGTGGCTCATATATTCGCCTCCTCGATCGGATCGAAGAGTCTTAATAGTCTTGCCGAGTTGATTCTCTACTTCATTTTGGAATTCTTTGAACTTTTCAAAGGCTTCACTCTTATGCTTCATTAGATAGACATAGCCATAACGGCTAAACTCATCCGTGAAGGTAATGAAGTAGGGAAAACCACCTCTTGCAGGAGTGTTCATTGGACCACATACATCGGTATGTATTATCCCCAATAAATCATTTGCCCTTTCACTCGTTCCAGTGAAAGGTGATTTGGTCATCTTGCCAAAAGGCATGATTCGCATTGGTCATATGATTCAAAATCAAGTGACTCAATAATTCCACTTTCGTGGAGTTTCTTGATGCGATTTTCATTTATATGACCAAGTCTGCAATGCCATAGGTAGGCAGGATTCAAGTTGTTAGGCTTGTTCCTTTTAATATTTACGTTATATACCTCATGGTCCTCATCTAGTATGAAAAGACCATTTTGGTTTCAAGCTTTTGCATAAAGTAAACCATCACGATTAATAAAACATATATTCCTTTCCATAAGGATGGTAAAACCATCATTGTTCAAAACATATATGGAAATAATATTTCTAGAAATAGTAGGAATACAATATACATTATTTAAAACTAAGACCATCCCGGATGGTAGTTTTAAATCTATCTTGCCCACGGCAACTGCAGCAACCTTTGCTCCATTGCCTACCCGCAAGTCCACCTCTCCCTTCCGAAGGCTCTACTGTCATGTAGTACCTGCATATTTCGACAAATATGAGAACCACATCCTGAGTCAAGTACCCAAGTAGTGTTATTGGAGGTGATGAAAGCTTCAATAACGAATATACCTGTCGGAAGAGTCTCACTCTTCTTATCTTCGAGGTACTTCTTGCAGTTCCTCTTCCAGTGACCAGGTGTATTACAATAATGACACTGGTTAGTCCCCTTAGGACCTTTAGCCGGAGTTTTGGAAGTCTGGGCCTTGACTGTTCCAGTCTTGGCATTTCCCTTCCATTTCCCCTTGCCTTTCTTAAAGGCCTTCTTGTTCTGAATCATCAGAACAGAGGGAGTAGGGGTAGAGCTCTTCCCACACTTCAACGCAGTATCAGCCGTGCTGATCATGTTATGCAACTCCGATAACGATTTATCGAAGTCATGCATGTTGAAGTTCATGACAAAGTTACCAAACTTGTCAGGAAGGGAACGGAGGATTATGTCAACAGCCAAATCCTTGGAAAACTGAGTTCTCAAAGACTCAAGTCTCTCGATGATCCCAATCATCTTGAGAACATCAGGACTGGCCTGTTGACCATTGGATAGTTTGCAATCCATGATGGCACAAACAGCTTCGTACCGCTCATTTCTTGCCTGCTTCTGGAACATCTGTTCCAGTCTGCAGTACATGTCATATGCTGCCACATTTTTGAACTGAATCTGAAGATTCGGTTCCATGTTGGCCAGCATGAGACATTGGACATCCAATGCATCGTCCACGTGTACATCATATGCACCACGTTCTAGCTCATCGGCATCCTCATGGGGTGGAGGAGGAAGTTCTTCCTTAAGAACATATTCGACTCTCTCGTGCTTGAGAACGATTCTCAAGTTACGAGACCAGTCGTTGAAGTTATTGCCATTGAGTTTACACTTCTCAAGTGTAGATCGGAGTGAGTTTGAAGTTGATTTCTTAGCAGTTGCCATCTAAAACATGCGAGTATGAAACGACGTTCAGTTTAATTTATATGTAAAACATACGATACAAGTAAAACATGCTTGAAAAAAAATAATACGAGTACCAACAACCCCTCGAAGTGTACAAGTATACCAAGACCCCACGGACTTGGGTATGAGCGGCACACGCAATAATCCTCATAGTCCAATCCATGGGTAAGTTCTACTAGACTATCATATATCAATCATCCAATGATTATATATGACTCTTGGCGTCTATTACTAGTCGTTTTAAGACACTATAGACTTCCTTTGCCAAACGGGCCGGTTCGATGGGCTAACCTGTAGCCACGTTTTAAGCAACCTTAGTTCACCATAAAGGGATGGATTACATTTGCCGGTTCGATGGGCTAACCTGTAGCGCATGTAATCCCATTGCCTCCTATTCCTATGAATCAAAGTGCCCATCTAGGGATGATCCACCCGAAACGTAGGAAAGTTTGACAACTTTGAACTTAGGTTTGGCAAACACTTAATTATTACGTGGAGGGGTTTAGATTAAACATGTAATCCACATTTCATGCATATCACATAAGGTATACATATACTTCAAGAAAACATATGTAAGCATGAAACATGGCATGAATAATAAATACTTTAAAGGGACGTGATATGGCCTAAAAGACATTAAATAAAACTAGTCTAACTAGTTCTAAACTAAGTCCTTGGTCTCCGTCTTCTTGGACATCGCCATGCTCTAAGTCCGTCTCTTCATGTCTTGTTACATAATCAACTTTCGCATTAAATGGCACATGCGCCGCGAAAAAGAAATAACAATACAATAATTTAAAACGACACATGCGTCGTATTTCAATATCAAGGACAGTACGCAGACTGTATTTCGAATAAATACTAGGCCATATCACATCCCCATTCCATTCAGACTACAGTTTATATATGTATAACACATTATACATAAAACACATAAACATGCTAGGAATGGAATAAAACACACACGCAACACACAACTCACACACATACTCACATTCAAATAATGTGAATTATAGTCATATATGCATATCATAACCTTTAGTTGTCCAACAACTAACTTAGCCAATTTTCGGAAGTTTTACCATAAGTTCAACATTTTGAACTAATAACCCGATTACATTCAAAGAGACTTAGCATAAGTTTAAGGTTTGAAATTCATAATAACTCAAACCTCAAACTTCCTTTCGATACTCAATTAATCAATTTAATTAGTACTGATAGGATAAAATCAAAATGCTCCCACTTACCTCCACAAGACTCGCCATAAGACGATCTTATGTTGGAAGAGCTAGATTTTGACATACATGCTAATTTTAAACTATTTTAAACTTCTCAAAGAATGTTTTGGACTTATAAGATTATTTCCGGAATGAAAACAATCTCTAAGTCACCCATAACAAACCGAAAACGTCCATAAACATCAAATGAGTTTGGACTTGATCGATTTGTTTTTGTTTCGAAAACATAAGGCAAAAATATTGTCCATCGTGAGCTCCATCGTGAGCCATAGCTCACGATGGTAGCCACGATGGCGACCATACTGGTCAGTGAGCCCATCGTGGTCAGTAGAGTAAAAGGACCACTAATTTGCAAGTTAGGATTGTCGTTGAAAATGATTAGCCAATGATTAGCCAATTATTAGCCAATGATTAGCCAGTGATTAGCCAATGATTAGTCCGTGACCATACTGATAATAACTTTTCTTCCAAATTGTAAACGTCCATAAACATATATATAACTTTACTTCCAGTGAGTAACTTTTACGATTTCGCCATCGTGAGTTCACAACTCACGATGGAGGCCACGATGGGAGGGTTCCGAAGACGAAACTTTGGCTATGGTTCATATATCGATATATACTATATGGTACTACTTTAAACACTTCTAGAACATGTTAAACGTGTAATATAGCTCATGATACCATGTTGGAATATCCCGGGTTGCAGTACACAATGAACTACGATAGTTCATATGTCTAGAAAACCCTAATTCGTTGATCGTTAGAACTTACACAATAGAACTAGCTCATAGAAGTATATGTTTAAAGATAGTGTGAATATGCTACAACTAACATAATCAAAGAGTGTGGCTACAAAGATATACCTTTGAAGCGTGAGCGGAAGCGATATGATCTTCAAGTGCTTATCCCCACACCTTGCTCCTTGCTTTCTTCTTGAAGAAATTTCTATCACCAAGGTGATATGGAACTACTATGAAATAGTCCACACCAATACCTTAGATAGCAATAAGACACACTTGGACTAGTGTGTGTTATTGAGGAGTGTGTAGTCTAACTACTATAGCAAACTATAGAACAATTTCTATACTCTAACACTTAGAGTTTTGCTAGAGGGTTTGAAGATGAAGTGTGTGTGTTTGTTTTTGTTCTCTAACAAGAGTTGTGTGATACTTAGCTTGATTCTCTACCCATTCTATATCATCTTATGATATAGAATGGATGATGAAACACATTATACACTAAACAAACACATTAACCATCCATATGGTTAATGCCTCTTGGTCCATGGAAGATTCTCTTACAAGAGTTCTTCCGAAGTCTTACAAAGCCTTCCCAAGGCATAAAGTAGCCACCAAGATGTCAACCATTCATGATGATGGAATTAATTAATCTTAATTAATTAATTAAATCATATCTTATTTAATTAATTCATTAATTAATTAAATCATTTCAATAAATGATAATATATATATATATCTCACATATATATATATACATAAACCCCAAATGGTGTGTCCGGAACCAATTCCGGGCGCACCATCGGTTCGGTCGGGACACGATCTCGATCGAACCGAAATTCCTCAATATGGATCAAATCCCTTATTCACTTTCGGGTCACTACTCGAAAGTATCTTCGCTAATTGTTACGTGTGTGACCTCATAGCCCGAGTAACGAAAGCATCGGGATTCATCGTATAAGACCGTATACACGAATCCCGAAGATCATCGTGAGAGCCTAGTCTGCCATTCGATGACCCCCGGCATTATCTCGGGTGAGACTACTGATAGTTCAGATAACTATCGGTTGTTGAACCGTATATATAGATGATATAGTTCACGGGCACTAATTGAGGAAATTGACACATCAATTTCCAACAGCTTGTGCTCTAAACCCAAAGACAAAGTGGAGCCTGGTCGGTGGTACAGGCTATGGGTAATCGTTAGGGATGGATTCGGAGCTACCGTTCATCAGTGTTGGTCCTTTTCCCCCTCCTCTCTCCCTGAGAAGGAAGGAAGCGACCCGGAGGTGAAGGAAGCCTTTCAGAAGCTGAAGGCCATGTTCTCCGAGCCAATTTCCTGCGAAGCGTGGTGCGATCACGATGTGCTGGCCAAGGCCGGTATGTCAAGGAAGAAAGTCAAATATCTAGACATGTCACTTCGTAAGTCTTTCTCTAAGTAAAGTCATTCATTTTCTCCTTCCTTAGATATGAAGTTATACTAACTCCTCCTCTTTTCTCCTGTAGGAGACCTATTGGTGTCCAAGCAAGGGGTTGATGTTCGCCCCAATAAGGTCCACCTTAGCGATTTGCTCACTGGAAGGGCAGCGATTGAGAAGGTAACCGGTAAGAAAAAAACTGATGGTGGGAATGCTCAGGAGGCGAAGGCCAAGAAGAAGAAGAAGAAGGCCCCTAAGACAAGGTTGGTTGATTCTCCGGAAGTGTCCCCGGTACGTCACCAAACGCATCCCATCTCCCTTCCTTCTCCACCATCTAATCAAAGCGACCCTCCTCCTCCTGTGGGCGTAGATACTTCTGCTTCTCCTCTCGAAAATATACCATCTCGCCTACCTCCTTCTCCAGATCTTCAAACCCCTTCCCCCTGCTCCTACTACTCATCTTTCCGATATGGGTTCTCCTTCTTCTCTTCCTACTGTCAGCCCTCAACCTTCCTCGGTCCCGATTCCTCCATGTTCGAGTGTCAAGACACACGACGGTTCGGAAGTCGTAATTCCTCACTATACCGAGGAGAATGACCCCAGATTCCTTCCCCGACCCTACACTCTTCCTTCGGGCATTGAAGTGACCCCGGAGACTATCTATGTAGTTAAGGAGGCACTGCTACTGACCTCCTCATGCACATTCACCTCCGGACCGACGTGGAGGCTACGATGCGCATGGGGTCCGAGAGTGCTTACAAGGTCTTCTGTCACTTCCTTCGGAAGGTATGCTTCTCAGCTCTGTTAAGAGCAGCGGCCTTAACAGATTCCCTGGGAGGCCTAACTGGTCATAGGCTCGCAGGTACAGGATGTCGGAAGAGCTCCCCGTGTCCACAAACATTCTAGCCAATACATAATTTTCGATGATAGGGTTGATCACCAGGGGATCGTCATGGGGGATCTCAATTCCCTGCAGCTCTGTCGCAGTGAAGGTGATAGGCTCGCTATCGATCGTGGAAAGTGCCCTTCCCAGGGCATAAACTGGTCTCCGAGAGTATTGACACCGGGCGTTGGAGAAGTCTCTTCCTCCGGCCAGCCCCCGGAGATCGTGTCTATCATTCCGGTGATCTTAGGGGTCAATTTTTCCCTCTGATCTCCTTGATACTTGTTTTCTTCCTTATCCCCGGAGCCGGTGTCCTCCTCCCGATCTCCCTTCACGAACTCCTTCAATTGTCCCCTCTTTATCAACTTGTCGATTTCACCTTTCAACGCCCTACACTCATCCGTGTCATGCCCGTGATCTTTATGATATTATCAATACTTCTTCAAATTCCTCCGGTTAGCCGTGGCCTTAAGCTTTTGTGGTCAGGGGAGCATTTCTTTATCTCCTATCTGAGCGTAAATTCTTCCCACCAACGTTTTCAAAGGCGTACTCTAGCATACACCTCGTCTTGGCTCGCCCAGAAGGACAATTGAGAATCAAAGGACTTGAGATGGTTCGTTAGGTTTCCGACACCATTGAATGTGTCGAGTTTTGGCATTCTAAAGCCCTTCGGCATCTCTGCTTCTCTTAGCCTCCTTAAATATGGTTGCAACATGTTGTGCCTCTTGGGTCCTCAGGCATGGACCATGTCTTTCATGGCCTCTTTGATCATCTCCCTCAAAGTGGCATCATCTTTTCTACCCCGGCATGGTCCTGCCCCCGAGGATAGTCCGCTTTGGAATCCTGTGGGCTCTGTGGACTTCGTCTCCTCCACCTTGGTTCCGGGTCCCGGGCGTTCCTCCTTGTCGGGTAAGGGCTCCTACTCTCATCATCAGAGGGGTTTGAATAATACCATTCATCCCAAGGTTTTCGGTTGTCCATGTGCGGGGACCTAGGCCTGGTGGAATGTCTTCTCCTATCAGGACTCCGGTTTTCCCTCCTTGGGGACCTAGAGTATCTACCCCTCCCGCCTGAGGGGTGGAAGGTATGAGAGTAGCATTTCCCTGACGTGACTGATGTATCCCAGTGTCGAGTTTACGTGGGGGAGGATAAGAATATTATCTTTACACAAAATGTGACAATCTTTTAGGGACGGAGGGAGTATTTACTTGAATTTATTTTAATAGTATAGTAGTAATTTAGTTCTATTATGATTATTGTTACATCATACCAAACTAATGAATGTAATTGTTAATGGAAATTGAATTACATTACTACGTCCATACCAAACAAAACAATAAAAATCATTTGTTCATTCATTTCCTTTACTCATTTCATTACTGAAGTCATTCCATTCCTACATCATTCCATTCCAGGCTACCAGACGCACCCGACGTTAGGGGTGTGGAAAAAACCCGAAACCGAACCGAAAATAACCGATTTTGTTGGAACCGATCGAAACCGAACCGATAAAAACTTAACCGAACCGATGACTAATTTTATATAGAAAAAATTAAGCTTAATAAAGGATAATTGACGAGAGGATTCATCATTGTTTATTATTAGTATGATATATTATTAATAGATAAGTGAATATGTTTTAAGCTAATGATATATATATATATATAAAGTGGTACCGTGTGACGAATGTGTATACGAATTCTAAAATTAGTTTTAACAGGAGCTCGTTAAATTTATATAGAGTAGATATATCTTTGGAACTTAATTATGAGTTACATTTGATATAAAACAATACTAATCACATTTAGATTTGAGTCCAAAATGAATAACAACATTAGCTAAGAACGAACAGACCTAAAATTTCAAGGCCGAAAGTGGGCTCAAATTTAGGTAAAAAACAAAGCCCAGAACCGAAAAGACGATGTTGTTCATTAAAGCAAGCAACAATCAGAAAAGACGATGTTGTTCATTTAAGGCTCAGACTCCATCTGCTTATTTTAGAGTATATTTCGTATCACATGACAATTTGTAACTTCAATCGTTTTGAGAAAAAAAAAATTTTGTTATTCACTCATTTTCATATTCTCATCTCTAAATGTGAGATTTGTGTCATTTTTGAAGTCCGAACTCCTTCAAGTTTTATCTTCGATCTCCTGATTCTCTCCCTCCATACTTCTCTATTGTCTGATTCGAACATGGCAGGTTGAGTAATGAGTTTTTATAAATTAAAACCAAGTATATTGTGTGTAATTTCGGACATATGAAACTGTAATTTTATTTTGAGGTTTTATTTTGTGGTGTAATGGTATTATTATACATTAGTATTGTATATTTTATTTGAATTTTGTTATTTCGAATTCTAGAATAAAAAAAATAGGGTCAGGTTGGCCGAATGTATTCCTAACGGTGGGCGAACCCGAATCGAATCGAGCAAAACTTTTTGTCTAGAAAACTCTTGGAAACTCGAACTCAAACGTATAAAATTTAGGGTTGCAATTTTCGGACCGGACCAACCTAACATTGGACCATGTACAGATCGAACTTAAATATGTCTACGCTCGGTATAGTTTGGTTCGTTTACGGGCCTATATTATCCTAATATTGTTGTTAGTTGTATTGTACATGTCTTGGAATTTGTACCATTTCTTCATGTCAGATTTTCCAACGTTTTTGAACTCTAAAATAGTAATTTATTGGTCCAATAATTGATGATGTAAGAGTTGGTTCTGAAAATTAAAGAACATATACAAATTTCATTTGGCTAAAACTGAAATTAGGTGATATGGTATTAGGTAAACTACTCTTCTCATAATTCCTAATAGAGTAATGATCAACATTTCTCAGACAAAGTCAAACAATATGATTCACATTAAATATATATAAACTCTTGCCTTGATTCTCGTGGGAGTTTTTGGCAATTTTATATGATGACACTTTAATTAAGTTTCAAATTTAAGCATCCCATTTTCATAGTCGTGATTTGTGTGAAAAACTCAATCAACACTGTGCTTATAGGCCATTCAAGAAACGTAGTGGTGAGGCTAATCAACACTGTGCTTTCAGGGTACGTTTTGCTCGAATTCGAATCGAATATTATTCAAGATAAATTTAAGTTTAAGATATGTTTGCTTGTTAAGTTTTGTGTTTATGTGTACTATTGTTAACGTTAGTAGCTTCGCTAGACGGATATCTGAAAGTCGAGCAAAGTTAACTAGATGTGTGTCTTGTTTGCTAATATTAGTGATAACTGAGATTAATGTATTTATGTTTACAGAGTCTTGTGATCAAGATTGTCTCCTGTTAAGTAAGTAAGAATTCGAAGATGGGTGATGTGGCGAAGGATCTAGCGTCGGGTACTGTTGGGGGCGCGGCACAGTTGATTGTCGGGCACCCTTTTGACACCATCAAGGTGAAACTACAAAGCCAGCCAGCTGCAGCCCCCGGTCAGGCTCTCAAGTATGTTGGGGCAATGGATGCTGTAAGACAGACAATTGCTGCTGAAGGTTCGAAGGGGTTGTACAAAGGAATGGGTGCTCCACTGGCCACTGTGGCCGGGTTGAATGCTGTGCTGTTTTCGGTTAGGGGTCAACTGGAGTCGTTGTTGAGGTCAGAGCCTGGCGCACCACTTACTGTAGGACAACAAACTGTTTGCGGGGCTGGGGCGGGTGTTGCTGTTGCGGTTCTTGCCTGTCCTGTTGAATTGATCAAGTGCAGGTAACTCTTAACACCTCTCGGTTGAATTGAGGTGGTTAGTTGTTGAACGAAATGTAAATTTTGGATTAGGATTAAAAATGAAACTCAGGCATGAATGTCATTCACCATTTGTTCGATTATTTAGGCGTTAATATTTATTATTCGACTTTGTCAATTTGGGAAGGCTGCAGGCTCAGGGCACAATGGCAGGTACTGGTGCAACCGTCATGGCAATTAGATACAATGGACCAGGTGATGTTGCTCGGCATGTCCTTCAATCAGCTGGAATTAGGGGACTTTTCAAAGGGTTAGTTCCAACGATGGCACGAGAAGTTCCTGGCAACGCGGCTATGTTTGGCGTCTATGAGGCCTTGAAGCAATTATTCGCTGGAGGACAGGACACTTCAGGACTAGGCAGAGGTTCTCTAGTCATAGCTGGAGGCTTGGCTGGTGCTTCTTTCTGGCTTTCTGTATACCCTACCGATGTCGTGAAGAGTGTAGTTCAAATCGACGACTATAAGAATCCCAAATATTCCGGCAGTCTTGATGCTTTCCGGAAAATAATGGCGTCCGAAGGAACCAAAGGGCTGTACAAAGGTTTCGGCCCGGCTATGGTCCGCAGCGTTGCTGCAAATGCGGCATGTTTCTTGGCATACGAGGTGACCAGGTCTAGTCTAGGATGATTTTGGTTGATCATTCACAATAAGGAGGAATTGTGCCACCATCATGAAGTCCTATAAAAAAAGCTGAACCGCAACCTTAACGGTCTCGTCGTCCCTGTCCTTCGGAGGAATTAAACCACTATCATGAAGTTCATGTATTTATAGAATGTCAACAAAATTGACATAGTGCCATTTATTTACAAATTGAACAAACATAAATAAAATTTTGAATAAACATCATGGATGTAATCTTGTTTGCTTACTTGATTCTTTAACATCTTTTTAATGTTCTCAGAAATGTCAATAAAATTTACCTTTGGTCATATTCTCCGTGTGAAAAACGAAAAAGAAAACTCTTTGTAAGATAAATAGGAAGACGAAAATTATTTAGTTAAATCTACCAGATCATCCGAGCTAGCTACGTGACATTATGTTTATTTGTCACATACTCACATGTCCAATTTTTATTCAACAACTTTTAAAAAAAATCATCATCATTTCATCATTATATTTAAATTTAAAATTAACAATGCGCCAGTATTAATTATGCCAAAAATACTAGTTATATCATAATCCAGGAACAACAAATAAACAATCGAGTCCAAACTAATAATTTGTAAAGCATACTTGCTTATTCGGAAAATATTTCTTTTGTAAATTGGTGAAAAGTTGAGTTTCGAATTCAAAACTTTCTAGTCGCTATCAAGAGTATATTTCACTAGTGTATTCGATTAACTCTTTATTGAGGAGATATTAAAGTCAAACACCACTAAACTTAAAAAGAAAAAGTGGAAATATTCAACGGGGTCCAATTTGTCTATTTAAATTGCTAGTAAATCTCAACAAACTTCACTTACTTTGACCAATCAATGAGATTAGTGGTGACTAATCATCGATTACATATAGGTCTTCTTCAACAAAATGTTTTCTGGGAGGAAAAATAATTAATGTCGTGAAGGAAATCAAAAGCAAGATGAGAATGAATATGGACATGGCTCATGAACTTCACTCAACACATTCATTGTCTGAGCGAATTCGGTCTCTTGAAAACCAACTAACTCAGGTGCTATTCTTTTCCAAAACTCGATGATTCACTCGTTTTAACCGTTGATAACGACACTCCATTCTTAATATAAAAATGATCGTAAAATGAGGCTCTGTAGATATCGACTCGTATAGTACTGTAGCTAACGTGTGAAGAGCATATTATTTATTAGTGATAATCAAGTTTGAAATTGAAGCACTTGGGACAAGATTATTTATTTGAAAAATAAATGCACTATAAATTTAAAGTCGATGCTAGTGTAGTAGTGTGTGCATATGTTGAAGATGCTCCACTATATTTACTTGAATATATTGGTATAATAATATAGCAACCATGAAAAGTGGAGCATGGCCACTACCTTTTCTCGAAAAGCTCAAAGTCTAATCTAGCTAAGTTCATATACAAATTCATTACTCCCTCGCTCCTTAAAAGTTGTCATATTTTGATTTTTGTTGGTCAAATATAACAAAATTTTGATCATAAATTCTTATTAAGTGATAAGAGATAATATAATCTTGTGGAATTTTATTAGATTCGTCTCAATATACGGAGTATTTTTTTTGAAATATCAACTGTATATAATTTTTTCACATGTAAAATAATACTCCATATATTTACGTTTTAAATTGTGTTTTATTGATCACCAAAAGTCAACATGTGACAATCATTTAGGAGGGAGTATTTTCTACGCATTTTTGTTTAATGATCATTTAAGTTTATAAAAAAATTAATAAAGTTGAATTTATCTTACATATGTAATTTTTTCCTTCATTTCTCTTATCAAATTTGATAAAATGGAACCATAAAAATTTTTTGATCTATTTTAGAAAAAGAGATCCGAAGTAGGGGCGAAGAGAGTATTATTTGAAAAGTTGGTTTAATGCAATTATATTAAGATAGTTAAATCTTAAGTTACTCATTCTACACTCAATTAGTTTTAATATTAAATTTGTAAAAATTGTTGAATATCTCAATAAATAAGTGATTACAACATTTTGTTTTGTAAATAATAATTATGTACAAACGATTTTCATCGTAAATATATATTATATGCATAATTGATCTCTAAATTAACATTTCCGTCAAACATAAATTTAACATAAACTAACGGATCGAAAACAGAGGCAGTATAGTCTCATGTGATTATATTACTAGCAGTATCAATATATAATATTAGGTCCTGTCTAATTTGTGCCTTGAGAATAAAAAATGTTGCAAGCATATGATTCCTATTAGCATAAGTATAATATTACATGCACATGCATATGGTACGATTATAAAATTTTCTACTAGGGTAAAAACAGGGACGAAACTTTTTAGATTCTTCAAAATTAAGAGTATAATATATAAATTTTATATTAATTAGTAATATACTTGTTCCATTTCTAAATGATTGTCATATTTTGATTTTTCGTAGTCAACAAGACGCGATTTAAAATATAAATATTCCTTATTCTACATGCAAAAAAATTATAAAAAGTTGATATTTCAAAAATATATATTGAGACGAATCTAACAAGAACTTATAAGATTATGTTAATTCTTATCGTTTAATGAGAAGTCATAACCAAATTTTGTAAAGATTGATCAACAACAAAAGTCAAAATGTAACCATCTTTTAGGGACGGAAGGAGTATGTTGTAGTAAAATTGGTAATAGTATTAGTTTTTTTTATTAAATATACCTGATTGTGACCTCTCTATTTAAGTATTTTAAATTTTATCCCTTTTAAATATCGTCCTAATTTCAACCCCTGAATAAAAAATTGCATATACTCCCTCCGTTCATAAATGATTGATACATTTTGACTTTACATGATCAAACTTTAAAAATTTATATCAATAATTCTCATTAACCAATAAAAAATAGTATAGTCATATGATATCTTGCTAGATTTTTAATATAAATTTTTAATATAAAAAATATGTGGTATTGTACCATTGTTATGGTACAATTTGGGTACAAGTACCAATGATGAAGTTTCAAGTGGGTACAGTACCCACGTAAAACATTTAAATGGGTTCCTGATGCACCTGATACACCGAATTATTGATGCACCGAAACCGGACCCACTATTTTTATCTGACCATTAGATTTTTTGGTGTTGCAGCTCTCGATGGAGATTGAATATTGCAAAACATCATGTGCACACAGTTGTGATGCATCTTCAAGCAATGGGTTCAAATTAACAAAGAGAATCTGTCGTCCCTACCCAACATTCAACAAGCCTTTAGCAACTTACAATTTAATCAAAAGAAATCGTCGTCAAGTTGACATTAACAAGTTCAAATTCCAGGTAAAGTATTCCAACATTTATGTTCTTTCGATATTATTAGAGATAACTGTAAATATAATCTTAGATAATGAAACGAAGTTGTACTTTAGTTTCAGATAGTTACATTGTTACAGATAATCTACGAAAATGACACAAATATCTTATATTCTTATTATAATTTCCGAAAGCGACAAATAATGTTGCACATTCGTCTATATAATTTCGGGACCATATTTTAACATTCTTTGTCAATTCAGGATTCGAGACCATATTGCATTGCTACATTGTACCACTTTCAGAAATTGATCCAAAACAGCGTAATAATTTAAAATTAAAATATAACGTTGCATATATTTATGACCCAATCGACAATTAACTATTTAGTATGTAATTGAGGTGTCATTGTGTGGATAATAAGCGAAAATTGTTGGCAAACTTTGTATGTCGAATCTCAATAGTGTATAACATCAACTAATGAAAGTCAATCACTTACATCATCCTATAGGTATAAGACACTGATAAATCTCGATCGAGATACATTTGTTTCCTAACCTACACGCTAGTTTGTCTCATCTACTTCTAATCAAATAGTACTATATAATTTCTATTCCCTCCTCCCAAATTATTTGACACGTTTGTAGAGTTAAATTTTAAATACTCCTAAATTAATTGCAAATTTAATATAGTTATATGTGAGATTTTGTTACAAGTATTTTAGTATGTATTTTGAAAATATTAATTTCTTATAATTTTTATACATGAACATTTTAAAAATACATTTATTTTCTAATTCATATCTCGATAACTGTAAAATCAAATAAGGACAGATAATTTGGGATGAAGATAACCTCAAATTTCAGAATTTATATGAGTTACCACATGTACGAAGGTAAAAGAAAAAATTTAGTTAGAGAAGAAGGAGATTAAGTTAGTCGAGTATGTGAGCTTGTGACAGTAAGGTCATGAATTCAATTCTTCTTATAAACTACTCCCTCCATTCCAAAATGTTAGTCCAATTTCTATTTTAGGAGTCAAATTATAAAAAATTTGACCACAAATTCTCGTTAGCCTATAAGAAATAATATAGTTAAATGAGATCTTGTTAGATTCGTCTCATCGTATACTTTTGAAATATAAACTTTTTATAATTTTTACCCTTGTAGAATTAAATATATTTACATTTTCAATTGTGTCTTGGAGAATGTGAAAGTCAAAATGAGACTAAGAAATTGGGATGGAGGGAGTAACATTTTTTTTGTTGAACTTGTCATATTACGAGACTTGTCTCAGTTGTCTACTGTTATTTACTCACCGACATATAGTTTACAATTATTATACTATATGATTTTAAAGTCTATCTCATACGTACTCGACTATTACGTGATATTCCATAGAAGATCACTAACTTGGTTAAACATGATTTACCACATGCAGAAGGAATCCAAGAAGCCTCAAAACGAAATGATGAAGCGTTCAACTGCGATAAGACAACACCATAATAAAAATGGAGACCATAAAGAAAGCTCAAATAAGAGAAGAAAATCCAAAGTAGCTAATAGCTGGCCAAAATTGAGATTATTGGGTTGCCAATAAAGAAAGGAAAATTATTATTAGCAAGTTTTTATGTTATTCTTAATTGCTCTCAAGTTTTATTCCCCTTTTGGAAAACAACAAATTTATTAATGTTTTTGGTTCCTTTCAGAATTATTTTAATGTTTTTTTAATATAAATTATTTATAATGTGTGACTCATGATTGTTATCATACGCTATAATTTGTCATATAGAAGGCTTCAAATAGGGGTGTGATGATGATGTCTCCAAGCTATTTTATTTGTTTCTTCTCTTTGGCTAATTATGAGGTCCACAAATCCACTATAAATAAAATGCTTACAAAACTATTGAATCTTATGTTAACAATAAAATTGTAACTTTTTAATTAATCTAAGAGTAGAGGTCTGAACCATATTGATATAGTTTCGTTTTCATTATAGTTGCTTGAAAGCTACAAAAGAATGTAAGAAAATATTTCTTAGCTAGAGTTAACTCAAAATGTTTTGATAAAAGATCGAATTAAATATTACCAGACTATCAAGTCATTGGTTAGCAAGTCTTAATAATTAATGTTTAGAGTGTAGGTTTGTCATATGACTCACCTATTATTATAAAAATTATCTATTTAAAATTTTGAACATATAATATATGGTTGAGTTAATTGTTGATTTGGTTTTACTTATAAAAAATATATATAACTTTGTAACTATTTGGAGCTAAATTGAAATTTAGCCCACTATTTTTAATTAGAATAGGCATATTGACCTCTTTTGTTAAGTTTTAATATTATGAAGTCAATTAAGTTGTTCATGTTATTTAATGTTATGAGGACGAATTACATTAAATTTGAACATTTTACTGAATTTATGATTGAGATATCAATTATATGTATAAAATTTGTTAATTATATTAATGAAAATAACAGTGAACCACCTTCATAAAATAGGAGTGCCACGCTTTTTTTTTTTGTAAATTAGCGATGAGGTGAGATTCGAACACATGACCTTCTGGTCACTGGCAAGAGCCTTTTCCACTAGGCTATTCGATTAACTCAAGGAGTGCGACGTTTTTTAAAATTATTTATTGACTTTTAAGATTTTAAATTGAATGATCTAGTGGTTAGGAGGTCTTCTAGTGCTTTAGAAGTTTTGGGTTCGATTTTCATTGTAAGGGATGGTGGGTGATCTTTTTTGGTGGGTGACTTAAAAAGTCGAAAAAACTCAAATAATTGTTTCTTTCGCCAAAGTCTAACATGCAGTTTATATGATGGCGTTATGTTTTTTTAAGTGAAATTCAATGGATTATTAATAATAAAGTGTACTGAATTATATTTTACTACCATGATAATGTGATGTAATCCTAAATTCCTAATTTAGGTCTCGTTCATACGAGCCCACGACTCGTCTTTCTTATGTGGGCTTCGCACATATGTCTTCAAGAACGGCTCGTCTGATGGGCCCAGCCACGCGATAAATACAAATTCCTTTTGAAATGACGACAAGTGTCTTTATCCAGGATTATGTACATTTTCTCACTTTCTTTAGGTCTATAAATACTGCAATGCTTCAATCACTTATTTTTAATTGTGCTCAAACATATTCCTTTCTGACTTTCGTGCGTATTTATACTGGTTTAAATATAGGAGTATTTGTGGACTATGGTTGTATCTGACCACACTTTAGTGCATAACCCCAGAAGACTACCAAAGAGAACTATGATCTCTATTAGATAAAAACACAAGCTCCGCTCAACCCTGAATGTTGGGTTCCACTTCTTTCCCAGCTCAATCAATAAACTCCGTTAAATTAGAAAATCAAGAACCATCATAAATGATTTCGATTCAAATTATCTTATAAATAAAAAATTAAATTGAAACAATATTTGGAATGATGGGTATGAATGTCAGCTTAATTTAATGTTATTACTGGGCAGTGGGGTGTGGGGACTATGAGTTTTGTAATGTAGTGCATGAATATTTTGTTGTACAGTAATTTATTGCATCAAGACACTACTTCAAGTCTTCAACTTAGGAGAAAGTTGGATCTATTCGTTTAGGAAGTAATTGGTTGATTTTTGCCCATAAATTTAAGAGTCGAGTTACCCAATTGGCTAAATTTCCTCAGAAGATTCGAGCTAAAGAGCCGGCATGTGAAATGATGTGGACACTGTTATTGTCACTCCTTTTGTAGCCTTCCAATTATTGATGAAAAGATGAATGATAAAATGAGTGAAATCAAAGACTTTGTCGATATTATTGAGCAATCGAATAGCCTAGTGAAAAAGGTTCTCGTTAGTGACCAGAAATTTCTAAGTTCGAATGTCATCTCATCGCTAATTTACAAAAAGAAAAAAACTTTGTCGATATTATTGATGGGTTAATTCTAATTACATTTGATCTAACATTTTATTTAAATAGTTATATTGAATCTTGTTCGAATGTTCAAAATATATTTTTGAAATATCAACTTCTTATAATATTATTCATGCAAAATAAAATATTTGTTAAATCGTATATCGGGGATCATGAAAAAGTAAAAAATCATACTCCCTTCGTTTTTTATATGTCGTTCTAGACGTTTTCACATAGATTAAGAAAAATTAAAAATTAATTAAAAGTTGTCAAAAAGTACATTGAAAATGTAAAATATCAATTAATTATCACTATATTATTGGTAAGTTGATAATTTCAATGAAAAAAGTAATTAAAAAGTACATTGAAATTGTAAAACTTCATATAAAAAAAAAAACCAAAAGACTAAAGCGACAAATAAAAAAAAATGAAGAGAGTATAATTTAGAGATGGAGGTTTATGAAATTAATGATGGTAATGACACTATTAGTCAAAAAAGCAAAACAAGATTGATAATTATTTGTGTTTTTGAGCATTATAGTGTCTAAAAATAGTCACAATTCTAAAAACAAGCATAACCTAATTTATTGAGCATTTTAGATTTGTTTTAACAACTCATCATCCTATATAAATTCTAGTTTAGTCCAAAAATAAGATCATCATCATAAACATCTTTCCCTCCCTCTCTCTCTCTCTCTACAATGGACAACAATTGCACCCCACACACCACAGAATCCACTCACCCCCTACCCACCCCACCCCCCTCCACCACTAGCCACCACCTAACCCCCCCTCCAGGCCTCACTCCCACCGAGTTCACCCACCTCCAACCCACCATCACCACCTACCACACCTACACCCTCACCCCCTCCACCCAATCCTCCTCCCTCCTCGCCCAACGCATCAACGCCCCCCTCCCCATCGTCTGGTCCATCCTCCGCCGCTTCGACAAACCCCAAACCTACAAGCACTTCATCAAGCACTGCCGCGTGGCACCCAACTTCACCTTCTCCGCCGGTGACACCCGCTACGTCGACGTCATCTCCGGCCTACCTGCCGCCACCAGCACGGAGAGGTTGGATTTGCTGGACGATGACAACCATGTCACCGGGTTTAGCATCATAGGTGGTGAGCATAGATTAAAAAATTACAGGTCTGTTACTACAGTACACGGGTTCGAGGAGGAGGGTAAAACGTGGACAATTGTTCTGGAATCGTACGTTGTTGATGTGCCGGAAGGGAACACTGAAGAGGATACGAGGTTGTTTGCTGATACTGTTGTTAAACTGAATCTTCAGAAGTTGGGATCAGTTGCTGAAAGCTTGGGTGCCCCTGCTTCAGATCATGCCTGCAATTCCCCATCGAATTTCAGCTGACTTTTATTCCCCTGGATTCGAAACTTATATCGACTTTTAGTCGAGCTCGGGTTACACGTGAGGGGGAGTGTTGATTATACAACTCATTTCAGGTGACTTGATGTTATCGAAGTAGAAAAATTTGTATGAAAAAATGGGATTGTTTCCTGAAGAAGGTTGAGTTCCTTTTAGATTTGATTAATGGGGTTTTAATGCTTTTAATGAATTAGTTTGTATTTTAAAGAATTTAAATGAGAAATGTAATTAGTTAAATGCTTTTAATAATAATTAAATGAGAAATGTAATTAGTTAAATGCTTTTAATAATCATTTATCGTACTCAACTGTTGTAATATTCACAAATTAAAACATATAGATACGGCGGAACTAGGCAAGTAGTTGGATAATTATATCTGTGTTGAAATTAGTACTATTCCATATTTTGTCAGTTCAATAATTATTTTTTCAATTTGTTGAAGTAACATAAGCTAGCCCATAAGAGATAAGTAATGTAGGGTTAATAAATAATAAAAGACGTCATATTCATATAATTCATTTTGATTAATTGTGAGACTTGTTTGGTTTTATTGATTATTGTAGTAAGACACCATTATCCATGATGTAGGGAGGATAGTACTCAAGTTGTTGGCGATAACTCTAATTGTGACTCATAGTTAAAGTTGTGCATGAGTCAAGTTAAAATCAAGCGGCTCGCTTAGCTCCTAATAAAATGTGTGGAGCTTTGAGAAGGGTTTCCGACTCGTTAACTGGACGAATTGATTCGATAGTTCGATAGTACACATGTTAGTATTATTTTTAATAAAATTAGTTATATTATACTATGTTAGTCATGTTAATTACTATGAGTAATGTAAATTTATATTCAATTTAATATTATTATGTACTTTGTTACATCTTAACTAATTTGGTTACTTGTTACATATTAATTAGTCTTAATTAATTTTTATGTTAAACAAATTTTAGTCAATCAGATTGAACTAGAAATTCCGAAATGAGCTAAGTGAGCTAGCTCGGAGCTCGGATCGAAAATGGCTCGGAGAGCTTTCATCGAGACCAGTCGAGCCTAAGGCTCGTTTAGTTAGGGGCGAAACCAGAATGCAATTTCAGGGGGGGGGCAAATAATAATTTTGGGAGTAAAATTATAAGTATGCCCCTATTTGCAAGTTTAGTAATTGAGGGACCTTCATAGAGGGGCAAAATAGTAATTTTGAATATAAAAACACTGTTTTGGTGTGTGTATAGTCTTATTTGGGCCAAGTAGAAACAAAAATAGATTTAGTTAGCTAAATAAAATATGACATAATAAAAATTACAAAATTTATCTGAAAATAAAGTACTCTACGATCTTTTACTGAAGTTGATTTAGCATTTTTCAAATTTACGGCAACTACTAAATCTTTATAAGACCGCATTTTCAGTAATTAAAGATTCATGCCTTCCTTTTGAGATAACTTATTTATTTCTAGGTGATAGTTTGTAATTGTTACATAAATTTAGATTCCGTACTTTGATCTTTATAAATTGCAGCATTCAAGCAAAACTAATCAAGTGAAAAACGAATTTGCGAAAGTACATTTAGGAGTCATGTAAAAAAATATAAATACATGAAACATATATATGTTATTAATTGAAAATAAACAAAATTAAAAATGTGTATTTACTTCTATTACATATGAAGTTTCTTAAAAATATGAACAACTTAGAGGGCCAACTCAGTTGCTAGACCTTTATGTTTTCAAAGTATTTCTATTAGTTATAGATTTTGTTCGAAACTCAGGGTGGGCGCACGCCCCCCTCCTTCAGCCACTGTATTTAGTGATGAGTCTAGCAAAAAATTATTAAGTTTGGGCTCAGTTCACATAAAACTCTACTCATTGTACTATGTTTAAAGATAGAAAATAAAATTCTTTCACTTCAAAATTTGAATAGTAATATTTTCTTTTCTAAAACCATGTCCATAAGAATTACAAAATTACAAAGATAGAAATTTCAAATTAATCTGATAATGGTGGTCTGTCGCATAATACACAACTTCGTTTTTACGTTGACTACTGCATGAAACATTTTCTTTGAAATACGACTCCAAGTTTACGTACCTCGCATGAAATCTTACAAAGTGAATGTTTGAAACCTGCAAAGGCAGTGCACAGAAATCTCACGGAGTGGGTGCTTGAAAGCTACAAAGGAAGTAGAAAACTTCTCCTACTCGAATAAAGAATCATTAAGCAATTAAGTCATCAGTAGGGATAGTATTAATTACTTAATTATATAAAGTGTCAAAATAAATTCCCACAAGATTATAGAGGTTAGATAAAGCTAGCAAGCAAGCAAGCAAGTGGGAAGTTAATGGTTGAATAGTTGAATATGGTTTTAATTGCATTGAAAAGGATATAGACTTTAGTGAATGGAGGACCACTAATGCATATTGTTTATGTTTGCTTGAAATATAATTGGGCAAATGGCACATTCTTAAATAGAAAGGAATATATACTTGGGTACTATTTTTGGTTAGCGATCAATACTTTAATAATTGAATCAATGCTTGTTTTTTGGACCCCAGCTCGAACTTACCGATAATCGTTTTGATTTCTTGATACATGGTCGAATCCAGGTCGGGTTCTACCCAAAACAATAGGTGGTATAATAGACCATAATATAACTCAATTGGTCGTCGTTACTATTACCTCCTTTTCATTTTTATAGACGTTTAGGGAGTTCATGTCAAATGTTGACAATAAATTTCTTTTTATTAATTCATCCAAGAAAAAAAACTATATCAATGATATCGTTTTTAAATATATTTTCATAAATTATTTTTTTTCGTAATTTTCTATAATGTATATACAAAGTAATTGATAACTAAATGGAGAGGAAATTGAATGATAAACAGTCAACACTACCTTTTATTTCGTATTCGCAAAAAATAAAATTAATCGAAATTAGCTCGTATTTGTTAACTGCCCAATTAACTCATTATTATCTCTCTTTAGGTGAGTATACTCATAGTTCAAAGTGTTTTTCTGAACATAGTTTCGAAATTATAAAATTAAGACACATTTTGGAATCATTATAGAAACATTTAATAAATGATGTAAGAAATTAAAAATTCAAGATAAGTTATACATGTTAGAAGATATTCTAATAAGCATAAATATTATATATGTATAAAAGTATGAACCAAACTAAAAGTAAAACTAAAATATTTTGAAATCAATGCTATATAAAAAGGTTGAAATAAGATGTTAACAAATAATTAAAATTTTACGTAGAATAATTACATCGTTTAATAGTATTTGTAAAAATATCTAAAAGTTATATCTAAACAACGAATAAACAATTGTAATAATCTAATACATTAAAAGTGTGAGCTATAAGTTATATATGTATATTGTCAAAAAGTTATGAATTAATAATAGTAGATCAATATATAAATTGTTTCTTTAAAAAAATTTAGTTCATATTTTGTAAGAAAAGTCGAAAAATTAAATTTATTTCTACGAAAAAAATTGATTTCAGAATTATAGAAACATTTCGTTTCCATAATTTCAAAAATAGAAACTTTTCAAATGTTTCAAGGAAAATGTAATAATTTTAATATGTAAGTATACTGTATTATGAATAGTGAGAATAGATTGTGTAAGAAATGTAAGTTTCTTTGTTTCATAAGTTTGATATAGGTTTTAGGTGATTTAGCTTCAAATGTTATTAGCAACTCCTTATTCGGCTGAGATTTGGATGGAAGTTTCAGCATATGCTAATGATTATCACACTCCGTTAGGCTTGTTTTGGTAGATTGTTCATATTATTTATGAATCTGTGCCTTCTTTTACTCGATTTACATATGGTAATGATGATTTATTGATAAATCTGAGCCTTCTTTTACTCGATTTTCTCTCTTTCTGTTTCGATTTCTGTATAAATTCTAAAAAATCGATTTATGTTTTGATTTTTGGTGAAGGCCATGATGATTTTGTTTCGATTCTTGGTGAAGCTTGAACCTCAATTGTTTGAAAAGGTTTAGTTGAAGGTTGTAATTATATGATTTTGATGAATCTGAGCTTGGGATTAATTCATACATTTGAGCATTAATTGTTGGAGGCAATGATTTTTTATGAATTCGAGCATTAATTCTCATCTTGATTTTGTTTTTTTTTTTGTTTTTTTAATCGGTTTGCTGTTGCCTTGTGATTTATCGGGCGGTCCGGGTACCCGCCCGGAAATTAACCGGGCGGTTCCGGGAACAAATTTATATCCGATACGTTACCGGTCCGGTTCTCGGGTACCCGTTATTCTTATCGGATCGGTTCCCGGGACACCAAGTATCCGGACCGGTCCGGACCGATAACAGGCCTACACTCCGTTGGGGTGGAGCGGAGAGTTAAGTAGACGAATACAGAAAGGCTTGAGCAACTCCTCTGTTAGCAAGATTGTGAAGGTGGCTTTTAACTGCACTATTATTGTATTTGGAGGGAACGAAATGTTAGGATTTTCCAACATTCTAGTAGTGAAGTGAGTGTCATTGTTAGCAATATTGTAGAGATCATTAGGACTAGAGTTGATAGTTGAAGGGATCTCCCTAAAACACATACCAACTAGCTAATGTGTCTTGAGTGGGGGTTCTTGCAAAGTATTTTTCGTTGAGAATGGAAGGAGGAAAAAAAAAGAGATCACTAAGTACATGTCATGTGTTTGTGTCATTTATTGTTGTAATCATCACTTCTATGTGGAAAGAAAAATGTTATTAGCAATTGAACAATTAGGTATTTGGAATTATGTTCATGCATAGTTGACTATTACTAAATTTTATGAGAATCAAGAATTGTGATTATGCTCATTGTTGAAGTATTGATGTTTTGTTAATTATGAGAAAGACTAAAATTTGACTTTAAAAGGCCAAAAACAAAGTGTGGTCTGAAGAAAAAGCACGGTTGTATAATATTTTGTTGCTTTCAATTTAATAATGTGTACATTTAATAATGTGAAGAAACAAAGTGTGGACTGAGGAGGAGTTTTTTCTTAGATGAAAATATGAATATAGTTATTTAGATGCTAACTCTATTATAGATTATTGGATTGTACTGCTTTTTCTTTTTTTTACTCTCTATATTGGAATTAAAAATCTGATTTGGAATTGTAAAAAAATTCTCACGCGCGTTTGGGAGTCACGCTCTATTAATGCTCCATTTAATTGTTGGAGTTAATGCAACAATTAGTACTACAATTGTCTCATTATTGTTTAGGAGACACGTATATATTTCGTGTACGATGAGTGGTCTCCATAATTGTCTCCTGTTTTTTCGGTTTCGAATTTTACTACTTATTGTTGACTGATTTATTCCTTTTTTGCTACTTATTGTTAACTAATTGTTACTTTTGATGAGTAGTCTCCACAATTGTCTCATTATTGTTTGGGAGACACGTCTATATTTCGTAATTTTTATCGTATCATATTCATTACATCAAAAAATTATTGTATAAGGAGAATAAATTCATTATACAAATAAGTTATTTTATAAGAAAATAGTAAGTTTAATAAATAACTTCTTATATATGATTTATGGGGTGAATCATGAAAAAATTCATAAGTGTTAAGACATCTTGCATTTAATTGTATGAAGTAACAAGACTATGACGATACCCGTGCATTTTTTGACAAAAGAATACTATAATATAAGATGGCATTTTATTACTGCAAACACATGCCATCACCGTGTACTTTCCAGGCATGCCTATGATATAATGAGAAATGACATCTAAAATTATCTAAAATTGTAATGCAAGGATATTATCTAAAGTTGTACACCTAGTAGAAAATGTCATGCTGTTATTGTATGAAGCCATTCGATTGATGTACAATAATGACATGGTTAAGTAATTCCATGGCATTTGACTACGTTTTCGAAATTTACAATTTATTATTAACTGATTTCCTTGTTTATCATCCGATTTTTCACCAAATTGTTCCCCTTTTTTTGGATTTTGATATTATCTCCACCATGATTTCCTCATTTTCGTTATTTTGCACCATCCAAAGTAAAAACATGGCGCTCTTTCAGTTTTTACGTTTTTGAATTTTACAATTTATTATTAACTGATTTCGTTATGATGAATTTGAGCAGCAAAAAAATTAATTAAATAACAAAGAAGAAGGTAACAAAACAATAAAAAAAATACATATTTACTTACAAAGCAAAGCAACTAAGAAATCAAGCAATCATAAAAAAACACAGGAATCACAATTATAAGTAAGAAATTAAACAATCACAAAAACATAGGAATCACAATTATAACAAAAAACTAATCAAAAATCACAAAAGGACCTAAGTAATACCAAAATAAATAAAATGACAACCATCATTAAAAGCTTAATCCAGCATACATAATCAATCACACGAAACACAATTACTTAATAAAAAAATTACATTACTTAAATGAAACAAAACATAAATAAATCAACTAAGCTAAAAAAGATACATACCTAATTTGGACGAGGAGAAGAGTTGATCAATGAGTTTCGACGAGAGAGATGATCGGATTGAGTAAAAAATAACAAAAATGACCTAATTAATATAAAAATCACAAAATTAATTAATCAATCATGAGCAAGAACGGATTTTCCTGTGCAAGGTTGTTTTGTTACGTTAAATTAATTAATCTAACAAAATACATACCCGTTTTAAAATTGATCTAGAACGATTTGGACAAATCGAAAATGAACTAGATTAAGTTGACCAGATAAATTCTGTGAGATCAGAGAATTTCCATTGAGCTCCTTGGATTTGGGTTCATAGTGAGAGAAACTGAAATACCTTTTATAAGAAGTTGTATATATAGTTTTGCAGAAAGGTCCCTAACGTTTGAAACTTATATATTTAATTCTTAATTTTTGTATATATTGTATGATAATCCTTTAGAGAATTCTTAAGAGAAAAATTCTTGGGAAGACCATAATTTTCTACATTACAATATAGGAAAATTGGTAAACATGTTTCCTCTACTATGGCAAGTGTCTTCGAAGTTCTCAGCCATGCTACTTGTTGACTTGCTAAATGGAGCACTAAATTCATACACCCCCAATTTTTTTGGTTGTCGTTTTAACCTAAAGTTTTTGTTTTTCGGTCTTTCTAAAATGTGACCTAAGGGCACATGTTAAGCATCAAATATGGAAATAAAATTTAACATTCACAAGCATATAAGGCAACATTCATAAGCATACAAGATAACATTCAAATTTCAAATGTAATAATTATCAATTATATTCCTTTATTAACTTCTTAACCTGTGCCCTAAGAGCATATTTTAGAAAAATCCTACATAGAGTGATGGCATGCAGTCTATATACATATTAATTGAGCATAACATAAATTTTACAAACTATCATGGTCAATCCATGGTATTTGCAAAAATCACCAAAACTTATTTTAAATGGAGAATACCATAAAGTTATAGGGAAATGACTAAACTACCCTTCAATAAATCTATTATAAAAGATGTAGTCTCTCTTCATCTCACTCACTCTCTTCAACTCACTCTCTATCTTCCTCTCACTCCTTCTCTTCATCTCTCCATTTCTCTAATCCTCTAAATGCTCACTTCACCGCCAACCTCATTCACCGGAATCATCATCTTCACTTTCTTTATAAGTACTTTGGTCCCTTTAAGTTGTCTTTTTTTTTTTATACAAAAGTTTGAATCTTTTTCAATTTAGTTGAGTTAAAATCATTTTTTCAATTTAGCTGAGTTAAAATCACGTTTTTAGTTATATATTATATGTGTATTGCCTTTATGTTATTTGAAGGTTTTTCAACAAAAGTTTCAATTTTTATTTATTTAGTAGAGTCAAAATCACGTTTTTCAATTTAGTTGAGTTAAAATAATGTTTTTAATTAATTATATACTTTGTACCTATTGTGTTTTTGTTATTTGAACATTTTTGAATGAAAGTTTGAATCTTTTTAAAGATTTTTATGGTTATATCGGTATATTTGCTCTAAAAATTATATATATATGTGTGTGTGTGTGTGTAAAGTTTGTTTTTTGGTATTTCAACGTTGTTTTTTGAAGACAAATTGAATCTTTTTAAGTTGAACACAACACTTTGAGTTTAAATAATGTTTAAATTATGACTTTATGTTTTATATGTGTTACGTGTATGTAATTGCAGATTCGATGTTGTTTTGTAATAAATTTCGAATCTTGGAGGTATTATGTTGATATAGTCTCGTTTTTTGAGAAGTATAACATTGTATATTTAAGTATAATAGATTATAACAATGTATAATAAAATATAATAATTATAATGAAGTATAATCGAGTATACAGTTTATAATATAGTAGAAAGTTATGGTCCTCCTAATAATAATTCTCTTAAGAATTCTCTAAAGGACGCGTATGCAATTTATATCAAATTTAGGAATCAATTTCTGCAAAACTATATCATTTTATAACATGTATATCATTCGAATTAAAACAGAGCAAACACTCATAAAACTGAGTAATATAGAAACATGGAGTATTCTCAAACACAGTATTACATTTGAGAACCTACAAACATAGTGTTCTCAATCACACTATTGAATTTGAGAATACTAACATCTTATTCGTATATAAACTCTCTTTTAATTACAACCACAATATTATACGTCATGTGGTCCCAGTACCAACATTAACCCTTTACATGGGTATATTTATGTGAATGATGAAATATCGATGTTAGGATAAAGACATCTCGCTTTCACCAACTTTAAGAATAGTGTTCGATATCTTATGCTATCCAAATATTCATGTAGTTAACTTTTTAAACTATTGTAGATTCTCAAATTCAATACTGTGTTACGAATACTAAGGTCAACAGATTCTCAAATCTAAAAGAAAATTGAGAATACTCCTAAAATTTATATAATTAACCTTGTAAACTATTGTAGATTCTCAAATTCAGTATTGTATTGCGAATACGAAGGTCAGCATATTCTCAAATCTAAAAGAAAATTTAGAATACTCCAAAAGTTTCGTGTTGACATATTATTACCAATCCAGAGTAAATATAATGAGAAATGATCTATCTCCAGGACGTTGGGCACATAAACCAACAGTGGAGCTATTTTAATGATTTTTAATTTGATTTTTGCTGAAATAGTAAACTATTGTCAATCAAAGCCCATTTGTTTGCAAAAAATTTTGGTGTTCGTACCTTTCAATTTGTTCAATTGTGCTTGATGTTTGAGAATTAAGAGAGAGATGATAAGAAACTAGAAATTGTGAGAAACGTATGTTGGTGAACTGAGTAGAAATAAAGACTTAGTTGCAATTACTTAATTTTATAAGGACTATTTTTTAATTTAATTTACAAGAACATATTTAAGTTCGTTGTGGAGTAAAGCGATTACAACGTAATATAATAGATTATGTTATTCATTTCAACCCGAAAAACTTATTCAATGCTATCAACTTTTTATTAAGGGTAAAATAGTCATTTCGCCCCAAAATTCTGGTATTCTCCAAGAACAAATTTTTTAATAATGCTTACAAATATCATGCATTGACCATCTTATTCTCAAAATTTCTCACACAAAATACAAAGTCCAATTATTTTCTCGCAATTTAATATTATAAAATTATCACATTTGAATCACCTTGCAAGTTGAGTAACTCACCCTGCAACGCATATATTTAATTCTTCAAATGATCACATTTGAAATGTTGTTTGGGAATCGGACATACCCTTTTGCGAGCTGTTGGAAATTCGGACCGAACCTGCGAACCCGATCAAATATTTGCAAACCGTGTGAAAACAGAACCGAACTCGAACCTTAGGTTCGCACATTTCGTATCGAGTTGAACATAAGGTGTGAACCCGAGCAACTTAAATTCAAACGTAATTACGTTTGGTATAGTTTAGTCCGCTACTTGTATGTTATAACCATACTACTATTACACATCTTTTGAAACATACGAATGCTTTTTCTAACCTGTAAGGATGGTCAAGTTGGTGGAGTAGGTGAGCTTATGACCATAAAATCACGAATTTAATTCTCCTACCAGCCCTCTCTTGATCGAGCCTATCTTACATAGCTTTCCTAATATGGCCTCAAATGACTAAAATCAAAAGTGTGCTTTCTCTAGTCATGTAACTCTATTAATAATATTATTGCAAAGCATTGCCATATTTTAACACCCTTTTTGTGGACTATGAGCTCTAGTCCTACAAACATAAATGACTTAAATGTTAGACAAGAAAAAAATGACAACATGAGAATGAGCTTATGAAGAACCTGAAATCACTATTAAAGGACATAATACAAAGTATTATGAAGGTTTACTATAGGAAAAAAATTAATAGGTGGTCTAATAATTGGTAAAGACCCCTAAAATTCTTAACGGGTAGTTAAGGTTGCGGTTCAACCTTCCATCTTACATATATGTACACTATAAAGGCAGCCAGAACTAAAATATAAAACTTAAGTAGAAAGCTGCAATTATTTAGCTTCAACTCCAACTTAAACTAAGCTATATTATACAAAGCTACATTTCATTTTCAGCAAATTCTTGATGTTAAAGCTGCTCTGAGCTGTTCTTGAGTGAAAAAACGGCTCCCCATCTTCACAGTAGCTTGTTGGATCATCAAGTCATTCACGACTGATACACTTGCATGATTAACATCAAGATCTAACTCCATAAGCGCGGCCATTAGCCGCGCTGCAGGATGGTTCTTTTTCGAACATTGTATTCTAATCATTGCATCCCATCCTATGATCTTCACATCTAAGTCCATTGTATCATCAATCACAGTCTTTTTGGGACGATCGTTTTCTAGAGGCAGCGGCGTTGGGTGTCTTGAATCTTTACTAGAGGATAACAGTTCTTTCTTCAAGGACTCAATTCTGCTGTTTAGGTCATCTTTGTCTGATTCAATGTTTTGAAGCTTAGACGTCATTTCGTTTATATACGCAATTGCGTCGCCAAGAAGGGATGCCTTGTCCATCTTTGAAACATTTGGAACTACAGCTCTGAGAGCATAGAATCTCTGGTTCAATTTCGCCCTCCTCTGCCTCTCGGCCTCCACATGATCCAATGGCTCCTCACGTCCATTTGCGGGCTTCCTCCCTCGCTTCTTTGGACGTTTTTCAGGATCCACAACTCTACTACTATCCGCTTCCTTTACAATAGATGCCTCAATATCAGACTGATCCGAATCAGCACCCCCACCTCCACTAGACATAACCATCCCGGAGGAGGGTATAATAACACCGGAAGTGAAAGAAAGAATCCCTGCGTCTATACTTCCCTGAGAAGCTATTGACCTCTTCTTGTTCTTACTCTCTCCCGGAAGAATAGCGAATGTGGATTGTCCCGAAAATATTGTCCCATTTTCGTTATTACTCCGCTTAGTACTTTCCCCGAAACTAAGTATCTCCCCTGATTTAGGCTTACAAGTCTGACCACTTGCATTCCTAACATTACTTCCTCCATATCCAAACTCTGCAAAGGCCAACTCTTTGTTCGAATACCCTCGAGTTTGAGGACAATTTATGGGTATTGGATTATCACTTAAGTTACTAGAAGTAGGATTTTCATTTCCAAATAGCATTCCCTTATTACCATTTGAAGAAATTGAATTGACATGAACATTACTAGAAACATTAGTATTATTATCCTTTACCCCCTTGCTTGATAGATCATTGAGCCACAAAGCAGAGGGGTCGTGTTCGGGCTGAACAGGCCACCCACCTGATCCCAAACCCGACCCCAGACCCGAATTCATTTCCGGGTCACTTCCACTATTAAACAAGATTCTAACCTTGTTGATCAGATCATCACTCTGCACAATCAACTCTGTCGATCCAAGCTCAACGACGCCATTTGCTGAGGGTATGAAGGCCATTGTCTGAAGCCCGAGACTGCAAGCTTGCTTGCCCCGTTCACAGCTTGAACTATCCAACCTCTCAGCTCCAACCACCCAAATCGGGCTTGAACTAAAACAGGCCCGACCCGGAAGCCCGGAACCACTGGCGAAAGACTGCGTCATCGAAATCAAGAAAAACCATTCAGAATCCGTAACGTCTTCATCAACAGCTTCATCAGAAGAAGATTCCAGGCCCGAAATCAACGAGTTCAGCTCACGCAACACCCTCTTCCTATGCTCTCGATCAGCTACCGAAACTGGAGATGTTGAAGCACTGTTCTGTTTGCCTTTATGTTCCTCCCCTTTGTAATACCCATCACCCCACCCCAACACCAACGACCCCGAATAATCTAAAACCGACGATTGCCAAAAGATGGCGTAGTTCCACGTCTGATGGGCACCCTCAATGAGTGCCTGAAGCTTCTGCTGCAGAGTTTCTTGATTAACCATTGGGTGAGGTGGAGCTGGTGAATTTGGTGGCCAATATGGTGATGGGTCAGATGACATGAAAGCTTCCATTGTTGAAACATTTTCATCAGATGTTCCACTCCAAAAATTCATGGTGGGCAATTTGTAATCTGCCATTTATAACATATGTAAGAACTAAGACAAGAAAATTGATGTTGGATTGCTTTGAAGTGAGATGAAAAAGAGTGGACTAGAGAAGAAGATAAAGGAAGTAGATAATAGGAGTAGAGTGGGAAAATGATGATTGGTAGTAGATGATGAATTTGGGTGAATTTGGAGAATATATTCAGGGGTGGGGGGTGGGGGGTGGGGTGGGGATGGGGGTAGGGTGGGGTGGGGAGTGAGGGGTGACAAAGGAGAGCGGGTGCCACGAAAGGGATGCGGATTTAATCGAGAAGGTCTACATTTTTTAATTTTTAACGTGTTCTTAATAATATACTCCAAATACGAGTTAATCGAATAGTCTAGTGGAAAAGATTTTTGCTAGTGACCAGAAGGTCCTGGGTTCGAAGTTCACCTAATCGCTAATTTACAAAAAAATAATATACTCCAAATACGGACTACGAGTGAGCATTTATGATTCATGTATACTCCAACACAAAATTTCGTCTCTTGTGAGACTCGAACTTACATCGTGCGAAGAGGATAGACTATCATCACAATATTTTTTTTTTTTACCAACTTAGCTATCTAGGGACATTCATTCAATATTCATGAAATTAAGGGAGCATGGAGAGCCATGGCCTTCACTATTTTTTTTTTTTGGTAAAAATTGATGTGAATATGAATATAACCGTATTATAAATACAAATACATAAATTCCTAACTAATAGACAATTAGAATAAATAGGACACAAATTATCTCCAATAAGGTTTGAGCTCAATACCTCTTGATTGGAGGTTTAGGTCAGAAATCACCAAACTATTGAGTCATCAACGGCTTCCATTCACTTTTGAATATCTCATACTCCCTACGTTCTTATTTATTTGTCTTTCTAGCTTTAATTTTTTATTTTTAAATGTTTGTCTTTCTAACATAATTAATTGTAAATTTACATTTTCAATGTACTTTTTAATTACTTTTTCTTATGAAGTTATCAACCAACTAATTATATAGTTTCAATTGATTGTCATTTTACATTTTCAATGTACATTTTGACTACTTACTATTCTCCTTAATCTATGTACAAATTGCTAGAAAGCCAAAAAAAAAGAACGGAGGTAGTAATATTTAAAAATATATATTATTTATATATTGAAAAATAAATTGTTTGTCCTCTTCAATTGATTGACTTTTCTTCATTTATTGGTTAATTATTCCTCTCTACTTAAATTCTAAATAAAGTCGCTTTTTATCAATATAATATTATAACTGTTACTTTCTCTATTCTTAAAAATTGTCTCATTTTAATTTTGATTTTTCAAATTTTTAAACTCAAAATATTTATTGTATGGTATTATATTTTTTGTCAATAATAAGTGGAGATATAGTAATTTTATATAAATATATCAATCAAAACAATGAAGTTTTGAAGGGCTATTTTCTATATTTTATAAATGGAAAAAGTATTAAACAAAATAAATACTTTTACAAATTAAATAAATTCTTTTTCATTAGCTTTTTGTCCTAAAGAGCAGTAATAGTATCCAACACTATATAGGGTCAAAAAGAGTATTTTATTTGAGTGCTTCAATTATAAAATCATCACGTTTATGGTACTTACGTTTTAACTACCTGACTGCTTTTGAGGTCAACACGGACATGTCCCATACGTGTTGAAAGTATTCTCGACATGGTCCGAAATAGGAACAAAGTCTGCACGATAATTCTACACAACATAACTAGTAGTAACTACTAAC
The DNA here is from genome assembly GCA_003412495.2 of Echium plantagineum. Lineage (NCBI taxonomy): Eukaryota > Viridiplantae > Streptophyta > Magnoliopsida > Boraginales > Boraginaceae > Echium > Echium plantagineum. The sequence goes on along the minus strand of CM016566.1, from coordinate 26,603,702 downwards.
TATAATAGGATTTTCTTAGAAGGTTCCATACATAGTAACAACAATATTGTTACAAATTTAGTACATGCCCACAATTGAGAATGACAATTAACACCACATGTCGCTTTTGTTGACATGATCAAGAGGACACTTTTCACCTCTTAAATTCATATCTGCAATTGAGATAATTTTAGCACGACAATCTTCTAAATTTTCAACTTTCCGATCAGACACAATTTCATGTCGCATTTAATTAATTTAATGAAGAAGATGGATTTTGGAGTTAATTTTTAATTTACAAATTTATATTGATTTTCAAAAGTGTCCCAAAAGTTGAATATATATGATATTTCGAGTTTGCCCTTCTTTTAAAAGGAAATTCAATCTAAATTTGGCGTTGTACGGGGAAAGTTAGACAAAATGTAATATATGAGGCAAATTGAGGCTTAAACGAGCATTTTGAAACTTTCATGATAGTTCAGGTGAAAATAAGCCTAGTACTTTTTGTCCAAACGATATGATATCATTAAAAAAGACAAAACGATAACAAGTTTATATACGATACAAAGTTAAGGAGTTAATTGCCGGAATGGTCCCAGTAAGTGGGGCCCTAGTGCACTTTGGTCCTCTCGACAGTGGCCTGTTGCGGATATGGTCCCTGAAAGTGTATATATTGGTGCAATTTGGTCCCCATTCCGTTAGCTCCGTTAAATTTAAGCGTGAATATCAATTTTTGGCACAAAATTTTTTATAACTTAATCGATGTTGGAGAAGTTTTTCTCCGGGTGTTTTAGAGTGTTAGAAGAACGTTTGAGGATATGAAAATGATTAAACCGAATTGATTTCTTAATTTTAATGTATTTGATTGTTACTTTTGGCTTTGGCTTTTTGTTATTTATATTTTAGGCCCCAAATGGGGCTATTAAGATATAAAAATTTCATTTTTGTCCAAAAAATTGCTATTTACGCTTAAATTTAACGGAGCTAATGGAATAAGGACAAAATTGCACCAATGTACACACTTTCAAGGACCATTTTTGCAACAGTGCCACTTTAGGGGACCAAAATGCAACAGGTCCCCACTTACCGGGACCATTTCAGCAATTAACTCCAAAGTTAAGTATTACAATCAACTATTATAGCTGAAACAAGCCAATGTGGAGGAGCATTCCAAGTAATGTCATGCTCTATCCCAAATATGCAATTGAGTATGCAACATTGTTACCAGTTTTTTTGGTAAATCGGAATTTCGCATCCAAATTCGTAGACCATCAAAGTACATCAACCTCCAAAACCATACCCATCTGGCCGTTAAGAGTTTGAATCAAAGCGTTCGAATCACCTTCCAGCTCTATTAAAATCCATTTGTTATCAAGAACAAATTGCATACCAAATCAGATTAACTTAAAATGTATATCTAAAGTAACCTTTCAAAAAAGAAATTAAAATTTGAGAATAATTAAATTAAAGACTAAGAATAAATAAATAAAGACAACACCTTGTTCTCATCAACTTACCAAATAAGACAAACGAAATTATCTAATTAGGACAAGATTTTATCTAAGTGGGGATCTCAAGATTAAATTAAGCAAATATTAATCCCATTAGGGCACGTTTGCATGATGCTTAGCGTGAAATGAACGACTATTATCTTTAATTTATTCGCCAAAAATGTAATATAGATATGTACAACCCCCTTAAAGAATGTGAAGCAATTAACAAGTTGTAACTTTTTAATTGTTTATAAACATCATTATTACTGGCATATCTTTTTTAGATGCACTCTTCTGATTCCTAATTGGGGTTTGTATTAATTTAATAATTCATTCGATTGAGAGAAAATAGGAGGATGGGACTTTGATTAAAATTGTGAAAAGGAACAAAGATATCTTAATACATAATCTACAGTCTCAAATCTGTCTTTGTATCATTGTGCATTTGCTTAACTTTGATTGTCCATTATCTTATGCTATCCTTGATCCTTATTTTATGTGCAGATAATGTAACGTCATGGAAATGTGTTTAAATTAACGTCATGGAAATATGTCGTGGAAATATGCACACCTGTTCCAAATACAAGTTTATTTATCTATCATTTGATTGAATCAAGATGCGACATGAAAGAAATTGTTAGTGACATATTTGATCATAAATGTTTTTAAACATTCACTATTCAATTATAGATGTTTCATCAAAACTGACATTTTCAATTATACATGTTTCAAAAGGTATCGCACTTAATACTTTCGTTATATTGATCATTAAATTTAACTTTTTGGACAAGAAGAAAGAGGTAATAATATTCTGTGAAGCTCGTTTTTATGTACTTTCCCAATCTTAAAAAAAATTTGTGTTTGGACCTATCTGACATAATATATAATTAAAGGAAGTGGCACATAAAAATTAATAACAGCATAAAATTAAAGAAAGTAATTACTTTTTAAAAAATTTAAAAAATTACATTAAAGTTAGTGTTCCATAGTTCTACCCCTTCAACTACTTCAAAATAAGTCAAATTAAATAGACAATATAATGGAATTACGTACTAAGGAAAAAACTTTTTGAAACATGTGTGAATGAATAGTGAATATTTTATGCGATCTTCCTTTGTACCAAATATTTCGCCACCCACATCACATTTTACTGTCATTTTTACTTGATTACAAAATTCAACTTAATATTCCACTCATTCCTATTTAATTGTCATTTTAATTTATAACAAAATATTTTTATTATTAATGGCTCGATAGATTGGTGGCATGTGATCCAACCTTCTGTTAGTTTAAATACAATCCTTAGAGGGGAAAGGGTGAATAAGGATAGGATAGCTATTACAATTTTTTCGATAATATCCTATTCAAATAATTCTAACAACTATCACCCAAACAATTTCCACAAAATAAATTTTTTGGAAAGTAAATGATACAAGGAAAAGGAAATATACAATGATTTTAGCGAGATTCGGTTACCTTACGTGCTCGACCCTCGGCTTTCCAACCTTAGAATTTCGGAAAGTGATTACTAATATGGAACACCCAGAGTTCAATACCAGCAATCAACTAAACTTCTAAGTAACCCAAGCTACAAACCCAAAGCCTAATGGCATGTTTCTTAAATAGGAAGTCTGAAATATGAAATCTGAAGTCTAACAATAAGTAACTGAATACTGAATGTCGGAATCTAAATGATAACTGAACTGAATACTGAAAATATTTAAGTGTTTGACAATTCATTGAAAATGACTTAAATTACGATGTATTGACGAATTTGCCCCGACCATACTTCCTTCATATATATAATTTAATAAATAAGTCATTTATATAAATATTATAAACTAAATTATTAATAGTATAAATATAATATTATAATTCATTAATTAATAAGCATGCGTATGTCATTTCTTATGAGAAGAATGTCATCTACATATAGCACGACAAATGCAACGTTGCTCCCACTAACCTTCTTGTATACACAAGAATTTTCTTCACATCAAATGAATCCAAGCTCTTTGATTGATACATTGAAGCGAAGATTCCAACTCCTAGATGCTTGCTTCAGACCATAAATGGATCTTTGAAGTTTGCTTAATTTCTTAGGCTCTTTCGAGCTTGTGAATCCAGGAGGCCGTGTCATGGACACATCCTCTTCAAATTTCCCGTTAAGGAAAGCTGTCTTCACATCCGTTTGCCAGATTCTATAATCGTAGTATGTGGCAATGGTTAAGATAATCCGAATGGATTTAAATTTAACGATAGAAGAAAAAAGTTTCATCATAGTCGATACCATGAATTTGTTTGAAACCTTTAGCTATTAATCGAGCCTTATAAACATGGATATTTCCATCTTTATCAAGCTTTCGTTTAAATATCCATTTGCATTCAATGGGTCTATCACCCATCGGCAAATCAATCAATGTCCATACTTCATTATGGTACATTAAGTCCATCTCAGATTGCATGGGTAGGAGCCATTTATCTGTTGGAAATCAATTAATATTGATTATCTTTTATTATGCCCATTGAGACAATTGTGTCTCAATTCATTTACCTGATTGGTTAAATGTGATTACTAGAACTTATTGTTCTCCCTAGTAATTATATATTACTAGTTCGGGTTCTCATGATGATTCAAGGGGTTATGAGCGATTACTAGATCTTACTCATTAACCGTTGTAATAATAGTAATTGGTTTATTATTATTATTATTATTATACAGCTTGCTATTATCTGAGCCTAGAGAGGTCACACACATACATTGAAACTATATTCACATTTCATGTATGAATTGAAACAAGGTTTCTGAATTGAGAAATGTAATTCTCAATAGTATATATTTGTAAATATATACATGAACATATGAATGAGGAACAATTGAGCTTGTTAAGTCAATTGAACCTAATAAACAATCGAGATCGGTTAATAACTTGATAAGATTATTTAATAGTGACCCGTTGGTATTTTAATTGACTTGATAAGTTAAATTAAAATACAACAACTCACCATCGACTCATTATTCTAATTAGATGCTTAAACGATCTAATTGAGTTAACAAGTCGAACTGATCACTTAACGAGTTTCTTATTGATTTTAAAAAGGAGCACTTTATATAAGGAGGAGATGAGGTTTTCAAAGAGAAGAAAAAGAAAAGAAAAGAAAACCCTAGCCTCCCCCCCCTTGGTCGTGCATCCCCTCTACCCTGGAAGAGAATTTTTCTCTTCCAATTGTTCAAAAACACTAGTAGGTTCAAACCTTGGTTTGTAGTCAATCCTGGTGTGTGCAATCTAGAAGAATACCTTGTTGCTATTGGATAGGAAGCACGGTGTGGGCTATACTCAAAAGGGGCACACGTTCTTGTTGATATTCCGCAACATTTTAAGTCTCTGTATTCATATGGAAATTAGTTAAATTGTTGTGAGATTAATTTACATCATTTTATCGAATCCGGGATACATGAATGTGTGTTTATCACCAAGTTATTCATATTAGATGCCTTCATTATCAGCATCAGGTTGCTTCATTGTTTCCTCATAAGTTGAGGGTTTCCCGCTTTCAATCATGAAAAATTCCCCATACCATCTATCGGGTTCCTGATGGGACCTTTCGGATCTCCCAGGGATTTTTTGAGTATCAGTAGGCTCGTCTACGGTTTCCCGTAGATCGAGTTGAACCTCTTCTTCATAAGAGGGGTCCACCTCCTGAGGTGATTCAGCTAAGGTACTAGTACCCGCTACATCACCCTTTTGAACAATTTCAAGAGTCTCATTATTCTTATATCTCTTTGTAATGTATTCTTTCTCAAGGAAAGTTCCATTACGAGCCACGAAAATCTTATTTTCGGGTTTGACATAAAAGAAATATCCATTGGTTTCCTTAGGTAACCAATGAAATAACACTTGTCGGATTTGGGTCAAAGCATATCTTTGTTAACTCTCTTAACACAGGCCTCGGATCCCCAAATCCTCAAGTACCCTAGTTTGGGAAAAGTCCCAAACCATATCTCATGTGGGGTTTTAGGTGCTGATTTGGTTGGACATTTGTTTAGTGTGGAAGCGGCAGTTTCCAATGCATAACCCAAAAACTAGTTGGGAGTTCTGATGTGCTCATCATTGATCGAACCATATCTAGTAAGGTGTGTACCAGCAGGTGTGAGTTGTGATACAATATCACACTCCTTTAGGTGTTGCTAGAAGTCATGGCTCAACTATTCTCCTCCCCTGTCGGAGCGAAGAATCTTGATTAGTCTGCCGAGTTGGTTTGCTACCTCCTTCTGATACTCTTTGAACTTTTCAAAGGCTTCACTCTTATGTTTCAACAGATATACGTAATCGATATCTGCTGAAGTCATCAGTGAAAGTAATGAAGTATGGAAACCCTCCTCTAGCGGATGTGTTCATTGGGCCACATACATCAGTTTGTATGATTCCCAATAAATCACTTGCCCTTTCGCTCGTACCAGTGAAAGGTGACTCGGTCATCTTGCCTAAAAGACATGACTCACATTTGTCATAAGATTCAAAATCAGATGACGTAAGAATTCCGTTGCCATGGAGCTCTTTAATGCGTTTGTCACTTATATGACCGAATCTGCAATGCCATAGGTATGTCGGGTTCAAGTCATTAAGCTTGTTCCTTTTCGTACTGATGTTATAAGTTTCTACACTTGTTTCCAAGATATAGAGACCACTCTACATTGATGCTTCACAATAAATATTTCCATTTATAGAGATAAAATAATCACTTTTATCAATAGTAACGAAAAAACCATCCAAATTTAATAAGGAAATTGATATGATGTTCCTACAGAATACATTATTCAAAATAATACAATATCCAGATGGTAAATTTAAAGACAATGTTCCTATAGCAAGAGCTTCAACTTTTGCACCGTTGCTTACTCGTAGGTCCACTTCATCCCTCGTGAGCTTCCTCCTATTCTGCAGGTGCTGCATATTTCGACAAATATGAGTACCACATCCAGTGTCTAACACCCAAGAATTAGAATCAGAAGGTAAATTAGTTATAACATTAATACCTGTTGGCGGAGTAGTAGTGGTCAAACCACCCTTCTTGTCTGTCAGGTACTTCTTGCAATTTCTCTTCCTATGACCAATTATTCCTCAACAATGACACTTGTCTTCCCTTTTGGTATCCTTCTTGGATGCCTTCTGAGTAGGAGTTGTTGCACGAGGGACAACCAAAATCTTGCCTTTGGCACCTTTTTTCCTCTTGAAATGTTTCTTGTTCTGAATGGTCAGAACAGAGGAAGAGTTGCCTCTTGCCTTCTTGATGTTTTGTTCAGCATTGTTGATCATACCATGCAACTCAGACAACGTCTTGTCATATTGATGCATGTTAAAGTTCAACACAAAACTACTAAAGGAATCGGGCAGGGATCTAAGAATGATATCCACAGACATCTCCTTAGAGACAGGTGCCCCCAACGAGGCTAGTCTTTCAACTAGCCCTATCATCTTGATGACATGGGGACTTGCTGGCTGTCCATTGCGTAGCTTCCAGTCAACGAATCGGGCAGTATCGTGTCTCTCGTTGCGTGCCTCCCGCTGGAACAAACTTTCCAGCTAGAGGTACATATCGTAAGCGTTGACCTTCTCGAATGGAATCTGAAGATTCTATTTCATGTTGGCCAACATTAGGCATTGGACATCTGTAGCATCATTCATGTGTTGTTCATAGACATAAAGCTCCTCCTTATTAAGTGAGAGGGACCTCAGGAAGCATGTTGGTGAGCACGCAGTCTGTTCTCTCAGACTTGAGGACAATTCTCAAGTTGTGAGCCCACTCATGGAAATTAGTGCCGTTAAGTTTGCATTTCTCCAAAGCGTAGCGGAGAGACTTAGAGTTCTCAGCGTTCACAGAAATGATAACTATAGCGGGAAAAAACGAATAAATAACGCAGATAAGCATGTCATAGCGATAGTTCAAGATATCAAAATATTTGAACTCATACAATGTGTTCATAATCCTACTAAAAGACACAATGTATCCGATAACTCAAATAATTAATAATCGAACGGCAACACGCAACATTTTGACTACCAATCATGTGAGTAGGTGAATGATCACTATTTATGCCAGGCCTAATTCTCGTTGTCACCTAAAAACTTACAAGATTGCATTGATGACAACTTTTGGCAATAGGCCCAAATCTAATTATGTGAATCACTGTTGAAGTAACCTGGGCCTACTGATGAAAATCAGAATGAATGATCGAAGCCCGAGTCTGAATCGGAAATCATTCGATCATTCTATCGGGATCAAGTCATTGGACATGTCATGTCTGCCAATCTGGCATGTCCATGCATACGTATGTCTTATTCCGACTTTAGGGTCAGGTATGGCAAATAAATTGACTTAATGTAGGATTAGTTATAAACATAATAATCATTATCATACATGCATATATAAATTCACTTAAGCAAGAATATATATCATATGAGCATGAAAATAAAGAATATAACGCAAGTAATGGGATTAGTGATATGATTTCAAAAACCGAAAGACTAACTAGACTTAATTCTAAACTAAGTCTTCAGTGTTTGAATATCCCGGGGTTGCAAGACACAATGAACTACGATAGTTCATATGTCTAGAAAACCCTAATTCGTTGATCGTTAGAACTTACACAATAGAACTAGCTCATAGAAGTATATGTTGAAAGATAGTGTGAATATGCTACAACTAACATAATCAAAGAGTGTGGCTACAAAGATATACCTTTGAAGCGTGAGCGGAAGCGATATGATCTTCAAGTGCTTATCCCCACACCTTGCTCCTTGCTTTCTTCTTGAAGAAATTTCTATCACCAAGGTGATATGGAACTACTATGAAATAGTCCACACCAATACCTTAGATAGCAATAAGACACACTTGGACTAGTGTGTGTTATTGAGGAGTGTGTAGTCTAACTACTATAGCAAACTATAGAACAATTTCTATACTCTAACACTTAGAGTTTTGCTAGAGGGTTTGAAGATGAAGTGTGTGTGTTTGTTTGTGTTCTCTAACAAGAGTTGTGTGATACTTAGCTTGATTCTCTACCCATTCTATATCATCTTATGATATAGAATGGATGATGAAACACATTATACACTAAACAAACACATTAACCATCCATATGGTTAATGCCTCTTGGTCCATGGAAGATTCTCTTACAAGAGTTCTTCCCAAGACTTACAAAGCCTTCCCAAGGCATAAAGTAGCCACCAAGATGTCAACCATTCATGATGATGGAATTAATTAATCTTAATTAATTAATTAAATCATATCTTATTTAATTAATTAATTCATTAATTAATTAAATCATTTCAATAAATGATAATATATATATATATCTCACATATATATATATACATAAACCCCAAATGGTGTGTCCGGAACCAATTCCGGGCGCACCATCGGTTCGGTCGGGACACGATCTCGATCGAACCGAAATTCCTCAATATGGATCAAATCCCTTATTCACTTTCGGGTCATTACTCGAAAGTATCTTCGGTAATTGTTACGTGTGTGACCTCATAGCCCGAGTAACGAATGCATCGGGATTCAACGTATAAGACCGTATACACGAATCCCGAAGATCATCGTGAGAGCCTAGTCTACCATTCGATGACCCCCGACATTATCTCGGGTGAGACTACTGATAGTTCAGATAACTATCGGTTGTTGAACCGTATATATAGATGATATAGTTCACGGGCACTAATTGAGGAAATTGACACATCAATTTCCAACATTCAGTCCTCATTCAGTTCCTTGGATGGCTTCGTCTTCTATCGATTACAATCACACGTGGTGATAAGTAATTGACATGCAGGTCAATGTAATAAACAATAAAATAAAAGTGACACAAGTAGTCATAAAAATAGCACGCATGCTATATTTCCTTTTCACACAAGTCCTCATATAAAGACAGTGCGCATATTGTTTTTCAAAACCAGATAATATCACTTATCCCAACAATCAATCGTAACGAAAATAAACATCCACCATATATATCAATATATATATAATACATGAATTACATCAATTAAAACATGTAAAGGATGTCAAATAAGGTACACATAATTATAACAGACATATGTAATAAATTGTACATCAAATGTAACCAAATAAATAACTCATGGGTTTTAAAATAATTAATTAAGACCTTTAATTTTAATTAATAACCATTTAATAATATTTGTAGCTAATATAAATAAAATTAACAACTAATCATATTAGTGCTATTAATTAAAACATTTATAACATTAAAATCTAATTAAATTATCATACAAGTTAAATTAATTCAATTAATTTTAATGGTAATCAAAAGTCAAAATACTAGAATAGCCAAACATATTCACAATAATAAATAAAATAAAATCCAAAAAAATTTTAAACCAATAATAATAATAATAATAATATGAACAGTGTCTCGAATATCAAAATCGGAATCACTGTTCATCTGAAACACTGTTCATCCGAATAGTGTTTTTCAACACTTTTGGATGAACACATGGTTATTCAAAAATCATTTTCGAGCACTTAACAAACCGAAACAATTCCGGAAAAATTACAGTAGAATTGAAAATCAATCTAGTATTTGATTTATATTTTTTCAAAATTTTAGAAAAATATATACAACCCTTAAATCACTATTCACCCAAAGGGTATATTAAATCCGTTTGGGTGAATGTATGGCTGTTCAAACATTTATTTCGAGCACTGAAAAAATCGAAACAATTCCAGAAAAATTACAGTGATCTCAAAATTTTATCTACTGTTCGAAACATATTTTCATAGGATTATTGAAAAGTATATACAGACCTTAATAACTACATAATCGTACACTACTCCTAATGCACAACGAGCTCAAGAGATGATATCAAAACATACACATATGATATTATAATTCATGACATCAATTTTCAAAACATTTAAAGTAATTAGAACATATGTACCGGGCTCATGATGCCACTATTGAGTTTTTATACAAGTTTTGCATATCAAAATTACGTAAAATCGTATAAACGATCGAATAAAACGTTCTAAAATCACATTTAAGAATGGGTTTCGTGTATACCTCTTGAAGCGTGATTGAGTGCGCAGCGGGAGAGCATTGAATGTGTGTGACCTTCTAGGATCGAAATAACATTAGTAATATGTTAATAAAATATCGACAAGTATATTACTAACATATAAATCACGGGCGGGCCCTAGTAAAACCATCATGACCCCTAATGTATTTCGAATTCATTCCCAGCTCGTATATCATTGTCAAACATATAATATATGTATGAACTTAACTTTAAATAAGTAATCACAATAAAAATCGAATTGTTCAACGGACACTAATTATGACGTGTCAAACACCACACAATTCCAACATTTTGTCCTCACTCACGTGCTCACCGGGAAACTTCCCAGTGGGTCACCCATCCCAGAATTACCCCAGGTCAACCATGCTTAACTTTAGAGTTATTATGAATTGGCTACCAAAAAGAAGATGTATCTTCATGATATGAGTAGTACCAATCAAATCATATTAAACATGTCACATCGCCCACTTTGCGCCGGGTATTACATCTTTATCCCACTTTGACGGCGTTCCCATTGGAGAATTGATCACTTTAGCATTCTCCATGTTGAATTTCATCAAGAGTCCCTTCATAAACTTGTTTTTTGAGATGAAGATGACATCATCCATTTGCTTGATTTGAAGCCCCAAAATGAAGTTGAGCTGGCCCATCATGCTCATCTCAAACTCACTTGTCACGAGCTTCGAAAATTCCTCACAAAACTTATCGTTAGTATAACCAAAAATAATATCACCGACATAAATTTGAACTAAAATGAGATATTTGCCCTTGGTTTTAAGGAAAAAGTGTGGAATCGAGCTTTCCCTTTCGAAACTCATTGACAATTAAATGTGTGTTAAGTCTCTCATACCAAGCTCTAGGTGCTTGTTTCAATCCGTTAAGTGCTTTATCAATCTTGAAAACATGGTTAATATATTCAAAATATTCAAAACCCGAATCTTGTTTTACAAACAGTTCTTTATCGAGAAAATCATTTTAAAAGCACTTTTAACATCCATTTGACGTAGTTTAAAGTCGATATAGCTAGCAAAAGCCAAAATGATCTTAATAGACTCTAATCTAGCAACGGGTGCTAAAGTTTCATCAAAATCAACCCGTTCGAGTTGGTTATAACCTTGAACAACAAGTCAGCTTTTATTAACTAACACAACACCGGTTTCATCAAGTTTTTTTAAAAAAAACCCATTTAGTTCCAATAATAGTTGATCATGAGGTTTTTCAACTAAATGCCAAATTTTACATCTATCATATTGTTCAAATTTTTTTTGTATAGATATAACCTATCCGGATCGTCTAAAGCTTGTTTAACATTTGTAGTAACGAATTGAGAGACATATGCACTATGAAGACAAACATTATTGAAGGAAGAGCGAGTGTTTACCCCTTTCGAGATATCACCTATGATTAAACTCGATGGATGATTCTTGACCATTCTTGTACATTTGGGCAAATCGTCATGAGTTCGCCCATGTAAATAGTTATCCACATCTTGAGTCTCTACTTCAACATCAAGCTCCCGCTCAACAATTTCTTCCTTTTCGGTAGTTGCATCGCTATATTTTTCTACCGGATTCTCCATCATAGTTGGAACATTTTCATTTTTCGCACCTATTGGCTTATCATCATCCTTAACAATATGCTTGGTAAAAGGATTAGATTCATCAAAAGCAATATGTATAGATTCTTGAGCAACTCTATCCTTTTATTATAGATGATATAAGCACGACTATGTGGAGAATAGCCTAAGAAGATAGCCTCATCCGATTTACCGTTAAATTTACCAAGATTATCTTTAGTGTTCAAGATATAGCATTTACTACCAAACACTTTAAAATAATCAATCCTTGATGTCTTACCCCACCAAATTTGATATGGAGTTTTATCTAAAGAAGATCTAAGAGATACCCGATTGACCACATCACTTGCGGTGTCAATCGCATGTCCCTAAAAGTGCATAGGAAGGTTGTGCTCATTCAACATGGTTCGGCCCATCTCTTGCAACGTTCGATTTTTGCACTCTACTACTCCATTTTGTTGAGGTGTTCTAGGTGCCTAGAAGTTATGATGAATCTCATGGTTGTCACAAAACTCCTCAAACTTGGCCTTTTCAAATTCACCTCCATGGTCAATATGAATTGCCTTGATCTTTGTCTTCTTCTCATTTGTGATTTTTCTTCATAACTTAGCTAACTCTTAAAACGCATCACTTTTATTTGCAAAACAAATCACCCAAGTAAAGCTAGATAAACCATCAACAATGATAAACACATATTTAGAGCGTCCAAGGCTAACCACATCCATTTCACCAAATAAATCCATATGAAGTAGATCAAGTACACTATTGTTTGAAATGTTGTTAACCGATTTGAAAGACGTTTTATGCATTTTACCAAGTTGACAAGAATCATATAGTTTACCCTTTTTAAACTTGATCTTAGACAATCCTCTTACGTGATCATGCTTAGACAATTTAGCTAGTAAGTCAACACTAGCATGCCCGAAACATCTATGTCATAAATCTACATTATCAAATAATACATTTATACACACATTACTTTCTTCAACTTTATCAAAGTCAACATAATATATATTATGAGAACAGAAGCCATGTATAACAAGACAAGAAGCAACATGTGAGCTTATGCGTTCATCTTTAGAGAAGACAACATTGAAATCACAATCTCATAATTGACTTACACTAAGCAAGTTAAACTTAACATTTTCAACAAGTAAGACATCTTTAATTTTGAAACAATTTTCCTTACCAACAATACCTTTACTAAGGACTCTAGCCGATTTATTGTTAGGAAAGGATCAACTAGCTTTGTTTCCAACTTCAAGAATAAATATGCATCACCCGTCATGTGTAGGCCTGTTATCGGTCCGGGCCGGTCCGGATACTTGGTGTCCCGGGAACCGATCCGATAAGAATACCGGGTACCCGAGAACCGGACCGGTAACGTATCGGATATAAATTTGTTCCCGGAACCGGACCGGTTAATTTCCGGGCGGGTACCCGGACCGCACGATAAATCACAAGGCAGCAAACAAATTAAAAAAAGAAAAGAAACAGAATCAAGATGAGAATTAATGCTCAAATTCATAAAAAATCATTGCCTTCAACAATTAATGCTCAAATGTATGAATTAATCCCTTAAACAAATTATAGAAATCATTGAGAATTCAAAATGAGGCTCAGATTCATCAAAATCATCATGGCCTTTTCCAAGAATCAGAATAATTACAACCTTCAACTAAACCTTTACAAATAATTGAGGTTCAGATCTAATACAAATTACCATAGCTTCACCAAGAATCAAAAGAAAATCATCATGGCCTTCACCAAGAATCGAAACATAAATCGATTTTTCAGAATTTATACAGAAATCGAAATAGAAATGGAGAAAATCGAGTAAAAGAAGGCTCAGATTTATCAATAAATCATAATTACCATATGTAAATCGAGTAAAATAAGGCTCAGATTCATGAATAATATGAACAAAAGTGTTTCAGTCAACTTAGAAAGGGAGGGAGGTAGAGAAACTTCTCTGTCAACTTAGAAAGGGAGGGGAGGTGCAGAATCAAAGGTGGGAGGCGTTAATATTAGGGTAAAGGGGTGGGGGTTCTATTTATATTTTATCTATTGGATACTTTTAACGGATCTCAAACCGGATCCATTTCGGATCTCGATTCCAAAAAAATTCCCGGAACCGGTCCGCTAAGCTATCGGGCGGGTAAACAGGCCGGGAATATGAGTATCATCTTTTTCAGAACGGAAGCCTCTTTAGCAACTTGTTTGAATTGAGAGCCGAGTTATTAATGACGAGGAAGGCATTTTCTTTTTGTTATGCTACTGATCTGTACTTGCTCCGCTATTCTGCCCAAGCCCGGCTGAGGAAGAGTTAAGTTCCACATTTTGGACCGAGGAGAAGGGGGACTTGGCGGGAAGAGGAGTATACCAGCCATCTCTCCGAAAGACAATTTTTATTTTATTCCTCCGAATAGAACATGGCCATAGGAGTGAACACTACAACTATCTATAAAAAGCCCGGGTGTGGTAAATTTACCGGCCTGGCCCTCGACGAGCGAATCGGCGTTTTACTACCACCCACAAGTTTCATGTTGGACGCAGTATTCATACTGAAAATTATGATCAAAGATTGCAAGATTGCCCTTTAACTCATCAATTTGAGCATTTGCCTTGACCAAATTTCGCTTAAGTTCTCTTTTCTCAAGGTCGACCGTATCATTTTAAGATTAATTTCAAGAGATGAAACGAATATGTTAAAGTTTTGTTTGTTTGTTGAATTTCACGATACTTCAATTTGAGTTTTTCACAATAGTGTAAAAGGTTTTCATTGCAAGCATTTAAGTTATCAAATGAAACACAATGAGAATCACATTCAAGTTCATCATCAGAACTAGAGTAACAGAAGTTACCTCAAGAGCATCATTCGTCATGAGACACACCACATGTGCCACCTCATCAACTTCGAAATCGGGTTCCTCGTCGGAATTGTTTTGATCCCAAGTCTCTTTCATGGATTTGTTTTATTGAACGCTTTTCTTGACTTGTGGACAATCAACTTTCAAACCCAGTTTATTGCACTCTTTAAGCATTCTTCTTCGATCATTTCCATCAAACTTGTTATAGTTCTTTTGGGTGTAGTGGCTTTTCTTCAACTTCAAGTAGTTTTTGAAGTGCTTGGCAATTATAGCCATGTCTTCATCATCATCACTCTCATCTTCTATGAGACTTTTCATGGCTTTGATGGCAAGTTGCTTTGCCGAAGGATTCCTAGTAAGAGGCAGCAATGCACAAATAGTCTCTGTAAGTGTGTAGCGGGTGCGAAAATAGTCTCTAAATTACCGGTTCCGTTAATTGTCAACGATTAAGCTTTCTTTTAGAGAATTTTTTGTAATTCTGATAAATAATGTCCATTAAAAGATTCTCTATTACTCACTCCAAACATAAAAAAATACATATTGATGGACAATATGAATATCAGAAAGTAATAATTTAGCATATAAAGTTATAATTGAAAGATGAATTTTAGCTAAATATTCGACATTAACATTTGAAGAGTCAATTAAAATGTATTGACTTTATAAGAAAAATATAATATGTATATTTTAACAATTTTATTGGTATTCAGTCTAAGGAGTTTCTATACTCGGCCAACTATCGAGTACAAGGTGAGGTTTTAATACGACCCCCTAATCTTTCGAGCAAGTTTTTCGAGTAAAATATTATTATTGGTAGGGGCGGATGTAGCCAAGTGGATCAAGGCAGTGGATTGTGAATCCACCGAATTATTAGCACCGTTTCCATCACTAAGATGTATGACCGTCAACTTTTACAGTTTCATAAATTATTATTGTTATTATCATCATTATTTTTTTGGACTAATTTTTGTTGTAGGCACTTCTATCCATTTCCATATAAATTAAGAAAAAAAATAAAAATAATTAAAAAATACATTAACAAATATAAAATGATCATTAATTATTATTATATCATTGGATATTTGATAACTTTAATATAAAAAATAAGTAAAAAAATAAATTAAAAACATAAAAGTATAATTAATTATATTAAAATGATAATTGAAAAAATAAGTTAAAACAACAATTAAAAATTAAACGAATATGTTAAAAAAATAGAGAGGGAGTAAATGTGAAGGCCGGCTCATTCTGACGATTAGAAGCCTAGTGGAATTGATTGCTTAGGATTAGTGCGGAGCTAAAGAATGTTAAATGTTATTATAATGACTTATGAACATACTAATAGTCCTACTTCTCTTAAATATATAGCCGTGCTATGTATAATATTTGAAAATGTTTATCACCTTTGACGAGTCGCATTCACCGAATTATCAGGTCGGGTAGACATTTTATTGAGTCGATTGATTGAACGATTTATATCGAATAATAGAACAATACTTACTTACGTCCAACTTGCTAAAATTTCGAACAGCTTTCTAGTTGAGTGTTTTGGGTCAAGAATAGGGTGGGGGTATGCTTACGTGACGCCCGCACCAGAATCATCACGGTCGGTATATATGTTACTAGATTTTATTAGTCGACCTTACAAACCATCACATTTCTTTCCAATACATATATCCAACTATCCATATCAGAATTACCCAGATCAAACACGCCCAATATTGTAATTTTTATAAAATGATTTCGAAAAAAATATATATTTTAATGATATGAATAGTATCACTCAAATTATATCAAATTATCCACTTTTAATCGAGGTCTAACAAATTACAATACAATTTCTTAATTCTTTTATTGTTATCAAACAATCAACATGGATATATATATGTCAAATTAAATTTATATTCAAAAGAGTTCAGACTATATGAGTTAATCGAATAGCCTATTGGAAAAAGCTCTTGCTAGTGACCAAAAGGTCCTGGATTCGAAACTCACGTCATCGCTAATTTATATGAAAAAAAGTGTTCAGACTATATATGTTTTATCTATGATAACAATCAAATTGAGGCAGTTTCGTTACCTCTTAGTCGAACTTCAATATTAGTAATCAAATCATTTGCTCACTCAAACACTCCGCAAACTAATTTAAGTACGTAATATTAGAAAAATCCATTTAGCAATTGTGGAAATAAGCCAACATCCAAAAGATTATGAATGTTTTGAGAAAAATATGGTCTGCCTGATTTTATATACTACCCCGTTCGTCCTTTTTTATATATCTTTCGAGTCTTAATTTTTTTATTTTTAAATATTTGTCTTTTTTGCATAATTAATTGAAAATTTACATTCTCAGTGTACTTTTTGATTATTTTTTCTTATAAATTATTAACAAATCAATTATATAATTTTAATTAATTTTTTAACCAGTTATTTTAGTTATTAATCTATGTGCAAATGTCAAGAAAAATAAATAAAAAATTGAGGAAGTATATCATATCAATCATACAAAAAATAATTGAATAATAGGAATAAATTCGCATAAATTCCACTCTGTACGAAGATTTGATTAAAAATAAAACATCATATTTCGTATCAAAAATGAAGAGGAGGATATAAATGACTTTTTTTAACTTAAAGTACGTATATTAGGCTACAAATAAAAGTCTTATTAAATTACAATAGTCTAAAAAAATTATGCCTACCGCTATGCCTTTAATGAGTTTGCAAATGCATCACAAGAAGTCTCAAAAAGAAGGCAAACAATTAAATCGAGTTATCAACTTTCAATATATTCCTTCAATGCATTTTGTATATAAGAACCATATTGTGGGCATACAACAAATACACAAAATACCAATAAACCAATCTTATTAGATTTATAATTTTTATAAGTACTACTTAAGTTACAATGTCTTCTTGGATTTTGATCATTGTCGCTTGTTTGCAATTCATCAATGTTTTTCATGTTAATGCATTATTTCTTCCTCGAATTGAGAAGCTACCACTTCCAGCACAAGCCATAGGTCCCCATTCTTACTCTTATGATGAAAGAGGAAGGGTTTATACGGGTGTTGAGGATGGGAGGATATTCAGATTTCAACCATCGAATGCCATTTTTTCAGAGTTCGCTACTACTGCGACATTTAGGTATGTAGTTCGATTTCTTATTTTGTAAAATATGTAAATTGTTAAGCGTGAGTTTCAAAGTGTTTATACATTCATTTACGAAACAATTAAACTTAAGACGCATATAATTTCCTCATGATTCAATAGAACCAAAATATAAGTAAGTAGATTAATTGATAATTCATGTATAAGATTGCACCGATATAAAAATCTTATTATCTATTAATATATTTCAAATTTCATTATTATATAAAAATTAATACTAATATATTGAATAGTACTCATCTCTATTAGTCAAATTACAGAACCCAAAGAGCCTGTACTGGACCTAACGTAGGAGATTTAGGCCCAATATGTTCAAGACCATTGGGCATCCAATTTTATGACGAAACTCAGCAACTCTATATTGCTGGTGGAGCATCGGGCCTTTTAGTCGTGGGCCCGAGTGGAGGGGCAGCTTCACTTGTAGCCAACAACATAGGTGGTGCTCCTTTGAACTCAGTTGACGCAGTGGATGTTGATCAATCAAATGGAGTCGTTTATTTCACAGATGCTGGATCCACCTTTAGACAAACCAGGTTCCAAAATTTAGAATTATTCTCGTCACTTTTAAAATATAGTCAAGTTTTAAAAATTAAAAATATATTGAAACACATGTTTGGAAACTCCCACGATAGATGGAACAATCTCCTAATCGGAACATACTTATTTTTGAATTTGTTGTTTGATTGCGTTTTTAACTCTTTGTTTTAGCAATGTGTCAAGAATAATTCCTAGCGGAGATACTACCGGGAAATTACTAAAATATGATCCAAATACCAACCAAGTCACTCAATTATTCAGTGGATTGTCTGGACCAACTGGAGTGGCTGTCAGCTCAACTGGTTCCTATATCTTGATTGCGGAATCCATTGCTAAAAGGATTCAACGTTTTTGGCTTACTGGTCCAAGACGTAATACACTAGAAACTTTCAGAACACTTGAAGGTTTTCCGGTTGGAATTAAAAGAACACCACTGGGAGATTTTTGGGTTGCAGTAAATGTTATTCCAGAACCAACAAGGGTAGTAACATTGGCACAACGGCTTAGTCAACTAAGCATCATTACTTTCTCTGTGAACCTCACCGAGGAGTACAATACTAGTATAATTACTGAAGTTTTTGAATACTTGGGTAGATTATACATTGGATCCTTGGATAAAACTTTTGTTGGACGTGTACGATACCTTCTCTGAAGGAGTGCATGCAACATGCGCAATATAATAAAAAGAATAAATTGATCAATTTGAACTTATTTATGTAAATCCTTTCGAAAGATTACCTAAATTATTTAATTGTTCAATGTAATAATTACACAAAAGCTAAATAAAATGAGTTCTTATCTTTAAGAGTATTGAACTTATGAGGAAGATGTATGTGTTTTAATACTTTAATTCTTCTTGTACTATGCTACTATACACATTCACTTTCTTGCATTCTTCTTCGAAGTTCTACCGACTAATAATAATGATCAAATTAACAAAGTGACCAAGTGACCAACATTAATTGTGTTGTAAACAACATCATATTTATTCTTGATAAATGACTGGGATGATCACATATTGAACTTTAAAGTCTAAAGATTGTTTGACCAATAGAATAATTTAGAAAATGATGATATCTTCATGTATGGATCTATTAGAGCATTCACATACACTAGCCTCTCTAAAAGTTTTATTATCTTAATTATAAAGAGGGAGTGATTAAAATGTTAAAATTGTGCATTTCTAACCTATTTATTGTGAGTTGGCCGATATTAAAATTGTGGAGAAAAGTTGGTAAGGTGAATTTTGAGCATTCACACTAGTGTACTTATTAAAATCTCTAAAATATACTCTTCATATCAACTTTATAACTTGTAAGATTGTTTTAACATTTTAAACAAAATCAGATTTCTCATTTTTGAACTTATACCTTATTAGAGTAATATATACACACAATCAACAATAAAAGACCCTAAGATTGGATGTCATTTCAAATTAAATATATATGAGATTATATAATAGTGTTATTACAATTAGACATCATTTGACAAATTAGTAATATCTAAAAAACTCACACATTTAAAATTTGAGAAAAGATTGACATGTTTAGATATATATATGAAGTATTGAAGAAGAAATTCACGAACATTGTGCATAGGTTGTCTAACAACAACAAAAAATATTTAGGCAAAAAGTTGTACTCATCATGCACCTTTTACCTTGTAGGTTGGGTTCTAGTTCATCACTCACCTTTCAAAACGTCCCACTTAATCACTCACCTTCCGAAATGGGCAAAGTTACTATTACCGGGACTGAGGCCGTTAACCTTGGTCACGTGGGTGGCATGTGCCTCATTTAAAGGGGTATTTTAGTAATTTTCGGTTTTTAAACAAATCAACTTTGATCCATTCTGCAAGGTGAATGATGAAGTATGACGTTTTGAAAGGTGGGTGATGAACTAAAACCCAAACTGAAAGGTTTATGATGAGTACGACCTTCTGCTTGGTCATTTCTCGGTAATACGGTAGATGAGTGTGTGATTATCACTCGTGGGAAAGTGAGTCCACTTACTATATGTTGTTGTGTTGTGTAGTTATTCTTTAAATGGTTATGTAGCTTTTATTGACAGCATGTGCTTGTTTATTTGGCAATTATGGGGCACAAACATGTGGCATGGTACTGCAAACTAGCAAAATTTTCTCTCAACTTTTAGAATCCTACCAAATTTGCAACTTTTACAAACACGGTTTAAACCCACCAACACGCGTCCAATTGCGTGTAAATTGAGACCAAGGCTTCCTTTTTCATATCCAAATCTTCACTTTGGATCTTCTTTGATTTTTCACCTGCCCATTACCGTGTTAATCCAACACGGTTTCATTCATCATTCTTGCTATTCATCCAACAACATCAAAGACCATTCAATATCAGCCCATCACTCAAGCAAACTTGCTCATCCCTATTTAGCCCAAATCAAGCACATCACACATTAAGCCCATTTATTTTCTTCACTGCATCTCTTCCTCTTCCGTTAAGGTTTCACTATCAACCACTCAAAATCTTATTGCAAATATTCCCTTTTCAGAAGCATTTATTGTACTGCATATTTGTCTCCCACTTGCACATTCTCAAAGAGCAGCTATCCATTGAACCTTGAGTTTTCTCTTGTTAATCTCACCCTATACCTATCACCGCCCATTTACACCAATTAAGTTCAAGCACCCTCATCATTACTAGCCGTAATATGGAGGAAAATGAAAGCCAAAACCATGTTTATTCCACAAAGATAAACAAAGAAACCCATAAAGCATCAAAACACTCATGGTATAGAGAAAACAACCATTATTCTTCCTCCAAACATAAAGAAATAACTAGCAAGAGAAAAAAAACTCATTCTAGAAATCTTCATAACAATCAAGCCATGAGCGACTCGAGTCATTCACATGAGTTACCAGAGATCATGGAAAGGAGAGGGTGGGTGGTACCTATGAATCCTGAATTGGCAGTACAAGATAGAATCAGACTTGAGAGAGCTTTATTGGGAATTTTCATTGATTCTAAAACCTTTACACAAGAAAGAATCCAAGAGCACATCAACGATCATTGGTTTCTCCAGGGACCTGTTGTTGTTGAGAAGAGAGGGAAAGCTTTCATCTTCTTCTTTCATTTCCAAGAAGATAGAGATCTTGTTGGTCTTAGTGGACCTTTTAATATTAACGGTGCCTTGCTTCTGGTCACCAACTGGACTCCAAACACCAACCTTCACAACTTTACAATCACGCATGCAAACTTGTGGGTACAGTTACATGGTATTCCAGTTGAATACTTTCATCAAGAAAACATACTCAACCTGGCAAGAACAGTTGGAGATATTATTGCGGTGGATTGGCATGCAGAAGAAGCCCAAGCGCTCCAATTTGTTATAGTGAAAATCAGAGTGGCACTTAATGCACCATTGATCGCAGGAAATTTCATAGAGGGACTTGATCACCAAAGAATTTGGATACAATTCAGATATGAAAGGGTTTTTAGGGTATGTTTTCACTGTGGAAGGGTTGGACATAGCATCATTTACTGTAGAATTCCACCTCAAAGAGCCCTTAACAGCTACCTTGATCATATGGCCAACAACATCGCACATCAACATTACCCATATCGGGTCGACTATGATGCACAAATGTTTAATCATTATCTGAGAGCCTATCCCAACGTCGATGAGTTTCGAACACAACAATCTATATTCAGGTTCATACAGACAGTGATAACTCACAAAACACAAATAATGATGAACATGGCGGGAATGATGGAAATGGAAACGATAAGGAGGGTGATGGACATGAGAATGGGGATGATTATGGAGGAAGCTCAAGACTTCAACAAACAACCAATCAAGAGTATGTTCAGCACCAAAACAATACAAACCACAACCACATCTGGCCCCCACCTCACCACCTGGCAAATATCACTCAACAAGGATTCATTCTTATGAGGACCCTTATGCGAATGATGCATCAGTCATTGACCTCCAGCAAATGAATGCAACACTCTTCACTCAAACAACCTTGAGCACAAATGAAGTTCAGCCCCAACCACTTCAAATGATTGTAAATGATGAAACAGGGGGGTTGGAAACACAGGATTTTCAAATTTGGACTGAGGAAATGATACAGGAGCATTTTACTAGGCCGATGGAAATTGCAATGCAACTCAGCCTCGAAAGAGAATTACCAGACAACCTCCCACTCCCACCGATGGAAAATGTCATACTAGAAAGATATCATGAAGAATGGGTGATGGTCAGGGATCAACTCCACTCTTATTGCACACGAACTGAGACACATTGGGATGAAGAATGGGAAGGAATGATCAATATTGCAGGTTTCCATGACGAGGACGCATTCAAGCAAATTCAAGGATTCTATGACTTCACAGGATTAGATGGAAGCACCCCAACCAACAAGAGCAGCAGAAGCAGCCTCACATCATCTACGATTTGGATCTCGGCCTCCTCGACATTTGGATCATCCGGATCTTACACTGGGTTCTTGGTTTGCAAGAAAAACATAATTATATCAATCTTCGGAATTGTAGTTAACACTATGGACAAATGGATTCAACAAATCGAAGGAAAGACCAAAGACTTTGAGAGAATCATTGGGCAGAATGAAAATGTGAACAACTGTTACTCTCTCATTTTTGGACCTTGGAGAACACCTAAGGAAATCCCCCTTAACATCAGGAGCACACTTAGACAACTTGAAATCAATGAAAGAGACTCTTACATCGATAGGGACTCATTCGGTTTTCTTGACGATGATGGTTGGAGCATTTTGAGCAAAATCAGTTTATTTGAGACTTGTTTGTGCAAACTGCTGTGGGCCTCAGAACAAGAAATTCCCGTCAGTATTGGAATGTCTTTGTTGGCTGATCTTATTATTAATCATGAGGAAAAGAATTTTGGGGGGCTCTCAAATTGGGAAGAAGAAGTTAAAACAGCAAGAAAATATAAGCAATAAGTTGGAGACAAAAGGAAGAGGACCGATTTTGAACCCAACACGGAGGAAATTGGGAAAAGGAGAAGATTGCTGAATGAGTTCGATGAAGCTGGTACCTCAACTCAGCAGCGAGAAATTATGCAAGTTGATAATACAACCCAAGGAGACCTTGATCAACCCATGAATCGACCAGGTGCGCCACCTTGGCCTCTTACTTCCAATTCAATTAGTAACTCATCACTTTTGAACTTCTTTGCCTTGATTTTTATTGCTTTTTATCTGAGGTTTTGGGTGGTTGTACCGAAACAACCCCAACACTCATCATGAAAATATTTTCATGGAATTGTAGAGGCTTGGGACAAGCTTCTACAATTCACCTCCTTAGGTCCCTTTTTGCATTCCATAAACCTGATATTGCCTTCTTATGTGAAACCCTTTGTGCTATACCTAAGGCTGAGAAAATTCTTAATAAATTTGGCTTCTGCTCTTGTGTGGGGAACGATTGCGAAGGGAGGAGCGGGGGGCTTTGGGTGGGAATAACGGCTAATATTAAGTTTGATGTTTTAATTACTACTAAACACCTCATACTAATTAAAATTCATTCGGAAGCTGAACATCCTTGGTTCCTTGGTTGTCTATATGGTAACCCCATTACCCATATGAGGAGACAAACTTGGGAATGCATACAAGATCTCCTTGATCCTTATAGTAATTTGCCCCTTCTTATTTGTGGTGATTATAATCAGGTTCTTAATAAAGAAGAAAAATTTCCTTATACTAACAAACATATTCTGGGCTCTAACTTTTTGTTTAACTTCGTTACTTCTTTTCATTTGGAAGATTTATCTCATACTGGTAGTGATTATTCTTGGGCGGGTAAAAGAAAAAATAGAATGATTTATGAAAAACTCGATCGAGCTATGTCTAACTATGAATGGGCGTCCATCTTCCCGAACTCTTTTTTTAGGGGTCTCCCTATCCAAAGATCCGATCATGGACCTTTGATTATTAGTACTAAGCTTTCTCTTAATAATAAACCAAGACCCTTTAAACTAGAAAATTTCCTTACTAACAATCCTGGATTTTATGACCTTATCGACTTTAACTGGGGACAACAGCCACATTATAGATTTCATAATAATGCTTTCAATCTTGTTAAAAAACTCAAAATACTAAAAACAGCTATTAAAGATTGGAATAATAACCGGGTGGGTAACATCTTTGTTCAAATTAAAGATATACAAAAAGACTTAGAATTTCTTCAAAATAATCCCTCTGTTAACAATAATGATAACAAGGAGGCAAACTTGAGGCTTCAACTTGATTTGCTTCTTAATCTTGAAAAAGATTTTTGGACCCAAAGAGCTAAAATTAAGTTTAGTCTGAATGGATACTAATGGTATATTACTTACAGAAGAGATGGAAATTCATAATCACTGCATTGAATATTTTAAAAATATTTTCAACCCGGTCTCCGAGACTCATTTTGAATTTAGCTCCATTGATAAGATTTCCCGGAGACTTAACGATGAGCAAAAATCTTATCTTTGTGCCCCCTTTAACACCGAAGAGGTGAAAAATGCACTTTTCCAAATTGCTCCTAATAAATCTCCCGGACCGGACGGATTCCCGGCTGAATTCTATCAAAAGCACTGGAACATTGTTGGCTCAGAAATTACTAAAATAACTCTTGATTTTCTCAATGGCGGAAATCTGCTTAAGGAGATTAATAATACATTCATCACTCTCATTCCTAAAATTAATACCCCAAAACATATAACTGACTTCCGACCTATCAGTCTGTGCAATGTTATCTATAAGATCGCCTCTAAAACACTAGTAAATAGACTCAAGCCATTACTTAACACCCTTATTTCACCGTATCAAAATAGATTTATTTTAGGAAGGAGTGGCCAAGATAACATCATTATGGCACACGAACTTACGCATAGAATTAGAAATTCGAAAAGTAAACAGTATGGCTTAGCTGCCATTAAAATGGACATGAGTAAGGCATTTGATAGACTTAAATGGGATTTCGTAATTGCTACCCTCGAAAAACTTAACTTCCCTCCTAACTGGATTCATCTTATTAGTCAGTGCATCACCACCACACAATACTCTATTCTTATTAACGGTCATACTTCAGAAACCTTTAAACCAAAATGTGGTCTAAGGCAAGGAGATCCTCTCTCGCCAATACTTTTTGCTCTTTGCTCTGAAGCACTTACAGCCTCACTCAACAATAATCATAATCATAAAGATAATATTATGGTAATCTCGATTACAAGAAAAGGACCTAAGATTAATCATCTGCTTTTTGCAGATGATAGCTTTTTCTTCATTAAGCTCACTGATAAAAACATTAAAAACTTCCATAAGGCTATCACCAACTTTTGTAAAGATTCAGGGCAAGTTATCAACCTACGTAAATCAATTATTACCTTCAGCCCTCACACCACCAACCAGGTAGTGAAAGACACAACTGACTTACTTGGATTACCTAACTCTAATCTCTTTGGGTCCTATTTAGGTATTGATCTTGACGTCAACAATAATAGAAACCATATTTTCATTACAATCATAGACAAAATTAAAAGTAGAATTTTATCTTGGAGCACTAAATTCCTTAGTTTGCGGGTAGAGTTACATTGATCAAATCTGTCCTACATTCTATTCTTGTTTATCCGATGGGAATCTTTCTCTTCTCTTCAAGAATTATAAATAAAATTGATTCCTTACTGGCCAACTTCCTCTGGAAAGGTAATAATAATACTAAAATTCATTGGATTAATTGAGAATTTTTACAATTTAAAATGAGTAAGGGTGGACTTGGTCTTAAAAACCTCCATCTATTCAATCTCTCGTTATTAGCGAGAAATGGATGGAGAATTATCAATAGATACAATCCTACACTTACTAACGCCATCAAGCCTAAATACTTCCCCAACTCCAACCCCCTTTATACTATTAATAACAACAAATCGAATAACTCTTGGGTATGGAAAAGTATTAAGGCAGGCATTGATGAACTGCATAAATCACAAATTTGGATTGTAGGAGATGGTAAGATCATTAATATATGGAAGGACAATTGGATCAACAACAAAAAAATACATTAATTTTTCTAACTTCTTCAACAAAGACGCCAATCCTCCTTACCCAACCTTTATTCACGAACTCATCACTACTAATTCTTGTTGGAATGTTAAGCTTATTTACAAACTTTTCCAAGAGAAGTAGCCAAATACATCCTTGCTATTAAAATATCACAAGCACATACAAGATCAGAAAACTATGCCATTCGAAAATTTCTCCTCAAAAAAACTATATGAAATTATTAGCACTAAACAAAACATAAAGACAAGAATTCCAACCACTTATTACAGCCATAGGTAGGTAGAATTCAAGTCGTTAGGCTTGTTCCTTTTAATATTTACGTTATATACCTCATGATCCTCATCTAGTATGAAAAGACCATTTTGGTTTGAAGCTTTTGCATAAAGTAAACCATCACGATTAATAGAACACATATTTCTTTCCATAAGGATGGTAAAACCATCATTGTTCAAAATAGATATGGAAATAATATTTCTAGAAATAGCGGGAATACAATATACATTATTTAAAACTAAGACCATCCCGGATGGTAGTTTTAAATCTATCTTGCCCACGGCAACTGCAGCAACCTTTGCTCCATTGCCCACCCGCAAGTCCACCTCTCCCTTCCGAAGAGCTCTACTGTCCTGCAGTACCTGCATATTTCGACAAATATGAGGTAGAGTTATTAGAGGTGATAAAAGCTTCAATAACGAATAAACCTGCCGGAAGAGTCCCACTCTTCTTGTCTTCGAGGTACTTCTTGCAGTTCCTCTTCCAGTGACCAGGTGTATTACAATAATGACACTGGTCAGTCCCCTTAGGACCTTTAGCCGGAGTTTTGGAAGTCTGGGCCTTGACTGTTTTGATAGATCCAGTCTTGGCCTTTCCCTTCCATTTCCCCTTGCCTTTCTTAAAGGCCTTCTTGTTCTGAATCATCAGAACAGAGGGAGTAGGGGTAGAGCTCTTCCCACACTTCAACGCAGTATCAGCCGTGCTGATCATGTTATGTAACTCCGATAACGATTTATCGAAGTCATGCATGTTGAAGTTCATGACAAAGTTACCAAACTTGTCAGGAAGGGAACGGAGGATTATGTCAACGGCCAAATCCTTGGAAAACTGAGTTCCCAAAGACTCAAGTCTCTCGATGATCCCAATCATCTTGAGAACATGAGGACTGGCCTGTTGACCATTGGATAGTTTGCAATCCATGAGGGCACAAACAGCTTCGTACCGCTCATTTCTTGCCCGCTTCTGGAACATCTCTTCCAGTCTGCAGTACATGTCATATGCTGCCACATTTTCGAACTGAATCTGAAGATTCGGTTCCATGTTGGCTAGCATAAGACATTGGACATCCAATGCATCATCCACGTGTACATCATATGCACTACGTTCTAGCTCATCGGCATTATCTCCGGGTGGTGGAGGAAGTTCTTCCTTAAGAACATACTCGACTCTCTCGTGCTTGAGAACGATTCTCAAGTTACGAGACCAGTCGTTGAAGTTATTGCCATTGAGTTACACTTCTCAAGTGTAGATCGGAGTGAATTTGAAGTTGATTTCTTAGCAGTTGCCATCTAAAAACATGCGAGTATGAAACGACATTCAGTTTAATTTATATGTAAAACATACGATACAAGTAAAGCATGCTTGAAATAATAATACGAGTACTAACAACCCCTCGAAGTGTACAAGTATACCAAGACCCCACGGACTTGGGTATGAGCGGCACACGCAATCATCCTCATAGTCCAATCCATGGGTAAGTCCTACTAGACTATCATATATTAATCATCCAATGATTATATATGACTCTTGGCGTCTATCATTAGTCGTTTTATGACACTATAGACTTTCTTTGCCAAACGGGCCGGTTCGATGGGCTAACCTGTAGCCACGTTTTAACTAACCTTAGTTCACCATAAAGGGATGGATTACATTTGCCGGTTCGATGGGCTAACCTGTAGCGCATGTAATCCCATTGCCTTCTATTCCTATGAATCAAAGTGCCCATCTAGGGATGATCCACCCGAAACGTAGGAAAGTTTGACAACTTTGAACTTAAGGTTTGGCAAACACTTAATTATAACGTGGAGGGGTTTAGATTAAACATGTAATCCATATTTCATGCATATCACATATACGTCAAGAAATTATATGTAAACATGAAACATGACATGAATAATAAACACTTTAAAGGGACGTGATATGGCCTAAAGAACATTAAATAAAACTAGTCTAACTAGTTCTAAACTAAGTCCTTGGTCTCCGTCTTCTTGGACATCGCCATGCTCCAAGTCCGTCTCTTCATGTCTTGTTACATAATCAACTTTCGCATTAAATGGCACATGCGCCGCGAAAAAGAAATAACAATACAAGAATGTAAAACGACACATGCGTCGTATTTCAATATCAAGGACAGTACGCAGACTGTATTTCGAATAAATACTAGGCCATATCAAATCCCCATTCCATTCAGACTACAGTTTAAATATGCATAACACATTATACATAAATCACATAAACATGCTAGGAATGGAATAAAACACACAAGCAACACACAACTCACACACATACTCACATTCAAATAATGTGAACATAGTCATACATGCATATCATAACCTTTAGTTGTCCAACAACTAACTTAGCCAATTTTAGGAAGTTCTATCATAAGTTCAACATATTGAACTAATAACCCGATTTCATTCAAAGAGACTTAGCATAAGTTATACTCCCTCCGTTTCTTTTTATTTGATTGTTTAGGGAAAAAGTACTTTATTAAGAGATTGTGAAAAATTACATTGGGATTGTAAAAAGGTACATTGGAATTGTAAAAAGGTGTATTGGAATTGTAAAAAGGTGCATTAGAATTGTAAAAAGTTGCATTGAAGTTGTAAACAATCAAATATTTTGAAACAAGAAAAAAAGCTCCAAACAATCAAATAAAAAGAAACGGAGGGAGTATTTGTTAAGGTTTGAAATTCATAATAACTCAAACCTCAAACTTCCTTTCGATACTCAATTAATCAATTTAATTAGTACCGATAGGATAAAATCAAAGTGCTCCCACTTACCTCCACAAGACTCGCCATAAGACGATCTTATGTTGGAAGAGCTAGATTTTGACATACATGCTAATTTTAAACTATTTTAAACCTCTCAAAGAATGTTTTGGACTTATAAGATTATTTCCGGAATGAAAACAATCTCTAAGTCACCCATAACAAACCGAAAACGTCCATAAACATCAAATGAGTTTGGACTTAATCGATTTGTTTTTTTTGTTTCAAAAACATAGGGCAAAAATACCGTCCATCGCGACCATTCGGGCAGAATCCGGCAGCCCATTCGGGCAGAATTCTGGCAGAATTCGGCAGCCCATTCGGGCAGAATTCGGGCGCCCATTCGGGCAGAATTCTGGGCGAATTCGGGAGCCCATTCGGGCAGAATTCGGGCGCCCATTCGGGCAGAATTCTGGGCTAATTCGGGAGCCCATTCGGGCAGAATTCGGGCGGGTTCCGAAGACGAAACTTTGGCTATGGTTCATATATCGACATATATACTATATGGTACTACTTTAAACACTTCTAGAACATGTTAAACGTGTAATATAGCTCTTGATACCACTGTTGATTATCATGGGGTTGCAAGACACAATGAAATACAATAGTTCATATGTCATACAACCCTAATTCATTGATCGTTAGAACTTACACAATGAAACTAGCTCATAGAAGTATATGTTTAAAGGTAGTGTGAATATGCTACAAATAACATATAAAAGAGTAGTGCTACAAAGTTATACCTTTGAAGCGTGAGCAGAAGCTATGTCAATCTTTAAGCGCTTATCCCCACACCTTGCTCCAAATGTCTATCACCAAGGTGATATGAAACTACTATGAAATAGTCCACACCAATACCTTAGATAGCAATAAGACACACTTGGACTAGTGTGTGTTATTGAGGAGTATGTAGTCTTTACTACTATAGCAAAAATGTAGAACTAGTTCTACACTCTACACTTAGAGTTTTGCTAGAGGGTTGAGGTTGAAGATGAAGTGTGTTTGTTTGTGTTCTCTAGCAAGAGATGTGCAAGACTTAGATTGATTCCTTCACATTCAATATCATCTGATGATATAGAATGGATGATGAAACATATTGCACACTAAACAAACACATTAACCATCATATGGTTAATGCCTCTTGGTCCATGGAAGATGCTCTTACAAGAGTTCTTCCCAAGGGATACAAAGCCTTCCCAAGGCATAAAGTAGCCACCAAGATGTCAACTCCTCATAATGATGAGATTAGTTAATTTATCTTAATTAATTAATTAAATCATATCTTGTTTAATTAATTCATTATTTAATTAAATCATTTCAATAAATGATAATATATAAATATATATCTCACATATATATATATATATACATAAACCCTAAATAGTGCGTCCGGAACTAATTCCGGGCGCACCATCGGTTCGGTCGGGACACGATCTCGATCGAACCGAAATTCCTCAATATGGATCAAATCCCTTATTCACTTTCGGGTCACTACTCGAAAGTATCTTCGGTAATTGTTATGTGTGTGACCTCATAGCCCGAGTAACGAAAGCATCGGGATTCAACGTATAAAACCGTATACTCGAATCCCGAAGATCATCGTGAGAGCCTAGTCTGCCATTCGATGACCCCCGGCATTATCTCGGGTGAGACTACTGATAGTTCAGATAACTATCAGTTGTTGAGCCGTATATATAGATTATATAGTTCACGGGCACTAATTGAGGAAATTGACACATCAATTTCCAACAGTTCAGGGGGTATATGTCGATAAAGGTAAAAAAGTTATGGAGGTTGACGAGGATATTTGGGATTTCACTGTTATATGTGAAGAAGTAAACAACAATGAAGCAGAAAATAACAATGAAGCAGTCAAAATGGAATGGTTTAATGAATTTTTCGATGGTGTTCAATTTGTTGGAAATGAACATGTTAGTGGTGAAGGGACATCTAAAGTAGAGGAAGGATGTGCTGGTTCTACTGAAGGAATTGTAACTGGAGATATTGGACAAATCCATCCGGACTCCGATGATGCCGAAGCTGATTCGACTGATGATGAAGCTGACTATGATGATTCGGAACTGCTTCCTATGCACAGATACGAACTAGAGGAGGAGGATGATGACGATCATACTTTTGGTAGTGATGAAAATGAAGACGGGGTTGTGATGTTCAACAAGCATAAACACTTGGAGCACCCTGCATTGATACCAAACATGGTGTTTGGTAATGTCCTCGAAGTTAGGACATTAATTCGAGAGTATTCATTGGTAACAAGGAGAGATTTGAAGATGCCGATAAATGAAAGGGATCGTGTGCAAGCTGTCTGTAAAGTGAAGGGGTGCCCATTTAAGTTATTTTGCTCTCGGAATAAAAATCAAACCCACCTGAGTTTTAAGAGCATGAATGCAAAACATTCATGCGGGCCTCTGATTAAGAACAAACATGCAACTGTTAAGTTTTTGGCCGAGAAATACAGCAATTAGGTTAGGAGGGTGAAAAGTTTGACTGTTGAGCAGTTTATTGGGTTTGTAAATGACCAGTACAAGATTGAAATCAGCAATATGATGGCATGGAGGGCCATAAAGCATGCAGGCTACGTCATTTATGGTAACGAGACCGAGCAATTTGCGCAAATTCAAAGGTATGGCTATGAGTTGCTTGAATCAATGCCGGGGTCTACAGTGATAATTAAATTGGATGAGCAAAAATTTCAGAGAATTTATATATGCCTAGCAGAATTGAAAGCTGGGTGTAATGCGGGTTGTAGGAAATTTCTATGCATCGACGACTGTTTCCTCAAAGGGTCGTTCAAAGGACAAATTCTAGTAGCGATTGTCACCTCGACGGCTGTTTCCTCAAGGGTCGTTCAATATCTGCCTAGCACCATTGATGGTGACAATCGCATATATCCAATTGAGTGAACTTTTTCATAAGCTTCGACTGACACCTTCTTGATATCCTCCATAGCATCTTCAAAATATGGAGGATTTGATGCTCTTGCAGTTGTCCACATGAGGTCCTTAAAAAGTTCAGGTGCTAATACAAAAAAAGTTCAGGCGCTTCACTACATCATTTATATACATACGTTGCAGAACAATGGTCCTAAAAGTACAGGTGCCTTCTTCTTCACCTAAATGGTATACATGTGGAGCTCCAATTTCACCTTTACAATTACATTCTTCACATCTACATTTACATTCTTCACATCTACATTTATAATCTTGACATTTTTTTTCCCCTA
Organism: Echium plantagineum; assembly: GCA_003412495.2. Classification (NCBI taxonomy): domain Eukaryota; kingdom Viridiplantae; phylum Streptophyta; class Magnoliopsida; order Boraginales; family Boraginaceae; genus Echium; species Echium plantagineum. Next base: position 26,570,626 of record CM016566.1, on the reverse strand, counting down.
ACAAAAACAAAAATCCTAGCAGCTTCAATTTTTTTTTTCTCAGATTTCTTCACATTTATATCCATGGCGGAACTAATTAGATGAGAAATGGGGTCATTATTCCACTTCGAAAAACCGACAAGGATCTACCTATTATAACAGCGGAAGCGGATTAACGATCGGACGCGAATCTTAGACAAAGAATCACGTAAAGTGCACGAAAGTAAAGAACACCAGAATTTAACGTGGTCTCCCTAAGAACGTGTTAGGACTACTCTGCGGGCTCCAAGCCTCAGAAAATTCACTATAATGGGAAGATCAGGTTACATAGTTGATCAATCAGATCTCAGATGAATAGAATTACCAACATACACTATTCCTAGAATAGGATTATAAGACTCACTATTCCAGAACTCTTAACTTATGTAATTAGCTACATCTTGTCTCTCTCTGGCTTCTAGACCTCAGAGAATATAATCCAGGATATCTATTCTGTGAGTCTTCTTTTCAGCTCATACAAGTCTAAGGGGAAAGTCACCTATTTATAGGTAATCAGGAAAACATAAGTAGACTAGTAGAGAAGGCCCAAAGCCCATCAGGAACTGCCAAAACCCTCGCGTCTTCAGATCCAATCGGGATTTGAAAAGTTCCGACCAAGTCCCGATGAAACGCAGATTCAAGGCATATTCCAACAAAGTTCACCAGGTGCCTATTTGTTATAAAATGGTGATTCCAACTCTTTTCTCGTGAACTAAGAAACAATGACATTTTAAAAATATGTTCCTAAAAGCTATTTCACTTTTCTAACAAGTTTTTTGATTTTGTTTTAATTGGATAGGGGTTAAGTAAGGAGATTGGAAAACGACTAACATTAAAAATCCTTCCCATAATTGACAAACGTAATAAATAAATAAGAGTTTATGAATAATTTTGAGGATACTAGCGTGAGTGCTCTTAGCTCTCAAATTATAATATATTTTACAAAAATTGATATCATATAAATTAACCAGCTACACACAACCATTTCCTTCCTCATTCGGAATAATAAGTAGCAAGGAGATCGAATTCTTGCCAAGTTGACCAAAATCTGGAAACCATATCTAACTTGGTGTCTTCATCAAGCCAATTTGAGTTGGTGTTGAATTTCATGGTGGAGCGTATTGGTGTTAACTAGGGTTGAAAAACATGCATTGATAATTGATTTATGAAAATCTCAATAATAATACTTTTATATATAGAGTACTCCGTCCAATTATCTAAAGTATCCCTTTAAATTTAAATAAAGACATTTTTTTTTCATTTCATTATTTACCTTTCCTTAATAATAGAAATAATTTATCTCATATCTGTCTATCTCCATAGTTTAGTTTTATATCATTTCACTATTAATAATTGTCAATAATACATCTATTAATACCTTTGTCATTAGTGATATTATAAATTGATTTAGCATTAAGTCTGAATTTTTACTCCAATGCATGCTGCATGCATATATATGAACTTTTGTTTGATGGGGTGGGGGCAGCCGGGGAAGGCACAGGGGTAAGGTAATAGTGAATTGTACGAGTGAAATTATTATTCTGCTCCCCTATTTAAAAAGGATAATGGTGAGAATTTTAGTTGAAAGTAAAATAATAATTTCACACTTAAATCGAACACGGTTTTGGTGTATATAAGGTGAGTCCGGCTCTTCTCTGGTCAATAACGCTTATGTTCTCTCCATTTCCGCTCTTTTCCACCATTTTTTCATCTATGTTTATATTTTTTAGGTGTTGATGAAGAAACCTAGGTATGTGGAAGACAATAGATGCATCCAGATACACAATCTATCAATACTATGTGAAAAATAACAATCAATTCACCTTAGAAGTAAATATTCACCTTAGAAGCAAATTAGTTGATGGATTGTCTATTTAGAAGCATCTGTTGTCGTCCACATGTCTAGCTTTGTCCATCAACACCTTAAAAAATATATAAATTGATATGAAAATGATGGAAAAGAGTGGGAACAGGAAGGAACCAGTTGGCTTTTCACCGGAGAGAAGTCGAACTCGGTTGCCCTATAATTTGGAAATGAGGGAGTACTACAAAATCGTCGGACAACATTATACACACCAGAATAGTGCTGATCATAGAAGGAAAATTATAATTTTTCCCCACTTAACTCTCTCAATTGCTACACTATCAAATAGTGTGCAAAATAGTAATTTTATGTGTATAGCATACTATCAGAAATCAGAATATCTACAATCCCCCAAATTATTTTCTGCGAGTTCACTTTTGTCCATATCCAAAACGTGTTTCCCTCTTCTTTTCCCCTCGTACTAAACCCCCCAAATTTCATTTTCGCCCAATTTAATTCAAACAAACCCTAACGATCCCAATTTTCCCTCTAATTTCCCCCAAATTCCATCTTCGTCCAATTCAATTCAAACAAACTTCTCAATTCAATGGAATCTCAAATCAACAAACGCTTCCAAAACCCCAATTCCGAAACCCTAACCCCTAATTCCCCCTCCCCAACCCCAATTTTATCCTATTTCGATACTTACTCCAGTCCTAATCACTCCCCTGATCACATTTATTCACTCCGAGACGATGAAACCACGTCGTCTTCGTTGAATACGATCCCTGCCCCTTCGCTGTATTCGTGGAGTTCTAGTTTCCAAATGGATCCCAGAACGATGTCGTCAAGTGCTTGGTCGGAGTGGCCGAGAACTAACGATTTTGAGAAATGCGGGTTTCCTAATCGTGGTAATACGTCGTTGGAAGAGGATACACTTGCTATAGTGGTATGTTAAATTTAATTATTATTCCAACTGTTTGTAGTTTGTTTTTATGATTTTGCGTTTTCAATTGTGGTTTTTACAGTTATGATTGTTTATACAGGGAGCGGGGCTTTCAAATGTTGGGAATACGTGTTTTCTGAATGCGGTTTTGCAATGTTTTATACATACTGTGCCATTGCTTCAGGGGTTGCTTGCTTTCGAACATAAAGTGCTTTGTGAGTAAATGAATAACAAATGTATGATTGTGTCATTTTTGGTTGATATGGTAGTTGGTTTTATTGATTTGTTTGGATTACTTATATGCAGGTACCCCTCCAAGCCTTTGTATTATTTGTGCACTCTGCGAGCTAATTGAGATATCGCTGAATTCAACCGGAAAGAGTGTCACACCTTGGAAGTTCGTCGATAATCTGAGTTGTATCCTTTTATTGTTTAATAGCTTATGTATTTATGCCTCATGTTTGCAGCCATATGTTTGTATATGCTTCGTCATATTGTTAAAATCTCTTGTTAGCTACCTACACTTCTTACCTATTGTGAAGTAGTTGACAGTCTTTGCAATCCGACCCCCAAAATCGCTTAGGTGGAACCTTAATAAGAGACATTGGTTTATGTTATTGTTATTGTTGTATTATTGTTTTTGTAGGTGTTATGCTGTAAAATCTCTTGTTAGCTACCTACACTTATCTATTGTGAAGTAGTCGATAATGTCTTGTTAGCTACCTACACTTCTTGACGATTGTAAAGTGAATACACTAATATCTCTTAGTTTCTGAAAAGCCTTGATTTTTATGCCATTAGTTATTCTGATTGTTAATGATTTGATATCCATTCCTAAGCTCCTTGTTTGCGTTCTTTTGTGGTTACACTTTTTAAAAGTAGATTGATTTAATTTTTAGGCCCTCCCTCTCTTTCTTTTGTTACTGGTTTACTTTAGTTCTTCCTGTTTTCTACTCGCCTTTGTCGTTTCTGTGATAAACAACAACTTTCCAATAGTTGCAGAGTTTTTGAGTGGGTCAACTTGTGATCCCTAACTTTGGAATTGTTAGATATTTCATCGAGTTTCCAAAGGTTCCAGCAGGAAGATGCTCATGAATTCTTGCAGTGTTTCTTGGATAGACTTGAAAGCTGTTGCAATAATCTGAAATCATTTAGGTCATTGACTCCTGAGGATGACAACTTTGTTAAAAAGGTCTTTGGTGGGCGACTTGTGAGCAAAGTAAGATGCATCAATGCATTAGTTATTGATTCTTTTCCTTTCAGCAAAAAGGTATGTTTATTTTTGTAGTTAACCATAGTATCTTCTGGATGCAGCTAAAATGTTGCAACTGTGGGCATTGTTCTGACACATATGAGCCTTCTATTGACCTGAGTTTGGAGATTGATGATGCAGACAACCTGCTAAGTGCTCTCGAATCATTTACGAAAGTTGAAAAAATCGAAGATACAGACACGCAGTATACCTGTGAAGAGTGTAACAAGAAAGTATCAATTGAGAAGCAACTTTTGTTGGACCAGGTCCCATCTATCTTCGCATTTCATTTGAAGAGGTTCAAAAATGATGGGTCTTTTGTTGAGAAGATCGATAAGTTTGTAGAGTTTCCTTTAGAGTTGGACATGTTACCTTTTACTGGTCCTTCCGACGTTAATACGGTGAGTTGTTTCCAGTTTCTTCAATCAAATTCTTCTATTTTTTGGGTTACTTTTGCTTTGTTGGCATGGTGCTGTGAGTTATCTGTAGATTAAATGGTGTACTTGTTGAATGTGTTACTAGTTTGAGAAAGGTCTGGGTTTATAGCTAAGAGAGGTTTTCTGATATTTGGTGTTCAAATAATTTACTCAATTGTTCGATGTATGCAATTAAAAACTGATTTGCCTTGTGTTTTGTCGATGAATTCTTAAAGCTTTATGTTTCGGTTTATACTTACACATGATTTTTCCGTTTCTTTAGACATAATGGATAAACAATTTAGTGCCAGAACTTGTACAATGAAATTATAAACCTTTCCACTAATCATTCTTTTGAGTGCAGTCATGGTCCGACTGAATGGTAGAATCTAATATCTTTTTTATTATAATGGTGACAGGAAGATCTGAAATATGATCTATATGCAGTTGTCGTGCATATTGGGTTTTCAGCTAGTTCAGGACATTACTACTGCTTTGTTCGTTTGTCCCCTGGTGTATGGTACAAGTTCGATGATTCAAAGGTGAAAATCAACAGTACAAATGATACGTTTCTCCATTTTTTTTAAGTCTTAAATCCAATGTCAGTCTTAGCTGTAGATGAGTTTCAAAATAAGTCAATATGCGGATGCTTCCCTTATATATTGAGGCTATTGTAGTGACCTCTGTTTTTTTTAATAAAACGGAATCAACTAAATAATATAGTTATCTGCTAGAAGCAGTTGGATTAATATGGTTGTATATTATTGAAATAGGTGGTTCAAGTTCGAGAAGAATATGTGCTGTCACAAGAAGCTTACATTCTCTTCTATGCTAAGAAAGGAACTCCCTGGTTTTCAGATTTTATTGACACACAAAAGAATGTTGTGGAACAAAGTCTTCTGAACACTTCACCCAAGTCAGTATTAGATAATGTAGACATCTATTCATCATGTTCTACTTCGGCTGTGCTAAATGGCCATGGGTGTGATGTCAAAGAAGTTGGTCTTACAGAAGAGACGTTGGCACATAATTTTACTTTATCGGAAGAAAATAAGATTGAAGGTAACGAAACTAAAGGTGACCTGATTGAAACTGGTCGGCAGCCAACATCTTCTAGTACTCCACTTGCTTGTGATGCTGATCATGTGGTGTCTCCATCTGTGCTTAAAGAGAGTAATCGTGACCAGCCCTTTGGCGACAAGAGAGTTGCAACCAACGCCTCGAAATTCGCAAAAGTCACACCAAAAGCACAACCCAGATCTGTTAGCCCTGAAATTTACAGGAAATATTCTCCAGGTAAATTCAATTACGTTGTGTTTCCCTTTTATGTATGGTTGTTGCCGATATGGCTGATTTGACTCTATAACGTCTTCTGATTCCACATACAGCTCACACCATCTCAAGAGGGCATCTGAAATCTGCTGAAACAGTCACCTGCAAAAGACAATTGAATGTAGAGCTGGAGGATATCGAAAGAAAGCAGGCATGCTCGCTGATAAAGAAGAACATGTCTGGATCTAGAGGTCAGCAATTCAAGGCTGCATTGGGAAGCTCCTACTGTGAAGGCTCCCTAAACAGAAAGAGAAGTAGAGTAGATGCAGCAACTTACGATAAAAAGTCTACTGGTCGAGACAGATCCAACACTGGTCCTGGGGCACGCATCCTAGCTGCCGCTACCAATTTCAGGTGAATGTTAAAATGGTGAAGTGAATGTAAATCTGTTTATGTCCATGTAGATTTCTTCAGGTGTTGAATAGTGAAATTAACAAGACGAATATGATACTCTTAAGCATTTTGAGCTCGAGGGGAGTATGATTAAGTAGTCGCATGTGCGTAGGTTTGTATACTTCTGAAGTTGCTATGAAGTTGGAATCGTTCTGTTCTTGTTGGCATACCATGCCGTTCCAAACATCTACACCAATATTCGTAGTGTTTCATAGTTCTATAATAAATATCTGGTAAATTGGTTTATTTTATTTATTATTTCGTCCATATATGTAATCATAAAAAATTAGTCCTAGATGACATCATCTTTTCTTCCCGAGGTTCTATGCCTTCTAAATTGTCCTTATGTGGTCAATTCTGCTCCCCTGCATTTATTCTTATGGCTCATGTTTAATAAGAGTATTCAGAATTGTTTTTACAAAAGAAAACTTAATGTATCGGCAGTATCGCCGTGGAAATATGGTTTCCCCCTTATGGTTATGTGAAACGGTACAATAAATTCGGTTGAGAATTGAATTTTATGTTTTTATTCGTCTTTTGTCCAATAGACTCTCTACCCACTCGAATATAGTCAGACAATGTATTTGCATAGTTCTAGAAATGTTTTTGTATGATCTGGCCTAGGTTGTTGCCAACACTCATCAATAACTCCAAAATTCCAGTTGCTATATAAGCCCTCTTGGTTTGAGTACCAAATTCTTTTTCTCCTCCGTTTCTTTAGTTATAGTAGAGAGATAAGTGAAAGATAAAATGTCATCATCCGCAGCGTCAGGGAGCAAGATAACGTCATCAGAGGGGGCGTCGGGGAGCAATAGAATGATGGCGCAAGAACTGATGGTGTTGAGAGGGTTACAATCCCCAGCTTCACTGAATGTTCCGGTGAGCATCTTGATTGTACACGATGGGTTGGAGGAATTATCAACAGAACCCCTGGAGTGGGTACTCAAGGAGATCGCCTCTAATAGGCGTTGCACCATCGTTCTTCTCGGAGTCATGCCGTGGCTCAATATTCCATGTAAACAAGTCTCGTCGATCCAATTTGGTTACGCATGGGCTTAATAGAATAAGACATTAAAAGAACCATAAGTTTTAAATGTGTTTACAAATAAGTAATAGCGTTGATTTACTCGAATAGCTGCATTAATTAATTTTATACTCTAATATATATATAATTGTAAATTTTCCTCCTGTTTCATAACTAGTGTCCTCAAAAACATGGTCTGAGATTTGGAGTGTGAATCGTGAAGATTTGTCCACTGTCCAAGAGGTAAAGAAGACGAAGGCGAAGTACCAGAAAGTTCAACAGCTCTTAGACCTTTGCAAAGAATTTGGGGTATTATATGTTTAACTATAGCACATATCTTCTAAAGTTCCGAGATGATTTATTACATTCCGTATACTTCTTATTTATTGTGAAGTAATAGATCGACAATCTTTAGAATTTCATGTGTGAATTTCGAAAACATTGTCACTATCATACGTAAAGTTGCATATATGTCAATTCCACTACCTCACAGAAGGAAAAAAATTGTTAAAATGGTCTCAGATAATATATGAAAGTTGCATTTTAGTCCCAGTAAATGTATCGTCTGCACAAATGGTCCATAATATTGGGGTAAGAGATGCACTTTAGTCCCTCTTTTGACGAAGACGTTAAATTTGGACGGCATTAGGGTCAAAATAGAATTTTCAAAACTTAAATATTTCTTGAGAATATGTACTTTAGTCCATGATATTGACTGAAAAGATGCACTTTAATCTCTCTTATTACCATTAAAATTTGAAGTCTTCCTTAAAAGAGGGACTAAAGTGCACCTTTTCAATTAATATCAGGGACCATTTGAGCAAACCGAACATTTGCAGGGGCTAAGTGCAACTTGAACATATTATCAGAGATCATTTTAACAATTATCTCTTACGGAAGGTATCGAGTCATGTTGTTGGTGTCGCCATGACAAAGAATGAGGGCTCAAACAATTACTCTTGCATATTCGCAGGTGGTTCCTGAAATCAGAACCGAAATGGGACATCCTTTGAGGCTTCTAGTTATAGAGCAAATCACCAGTCTTCATGCAAGTGTGGTTGTATTTGATAGGTACTATGATAATCATGCATCATTTTATTTATTGTTTGTTTTATTGCTACAAGTGATTTAAGCACTCTCAAACAACTATACGTGTTATAATAGAGTTAATTGCTGAAAAGGTTCCATTAAGTGGGAGTCTGGTGCACTTTGGTCCCTGAAAGTGAACTGTTGTGGAAATCGTCTCTGAAAGTGTGTATTTTGTTGCAATTTGATCCCAATTTCATTAGCTCCGTTAAATTTAAGCGTGAATAACAATTTTTGGGCAAAAAAACAAAACTTTTTATAACTTAATAACCCCATTTGGGGCCTAAAATGTAAATAACAAAAAGTTAAAGACAAAAGTAATAATTAAATACATTAAAATTAAGAAATCAATTCAGTTTAATCATTTTCAATCCTCAAAAGTTCTCCTAACAATCAAAAAACAACCAGAAAAAATTCTCCAACATCGATTAAGTTACAAAAAGTTTTGTTTCTGCCAAAAATTGCTGGTCACGCTTAAATTTAACGGAACTAACGGAATGTGAACCAAATTACACCAATATACACACTCTCAGGGATCATTTTCGCAATAGTGCCACTTTCAAGGACCAAAGTGCACCGGACTCCCACTTAGTGGGACCATTCCGGCAATTAACTCCGTTATAATATATTATCATCAATGATCGAACAGCCGAATATTTTTAGACTAAACAAGTTTTTTGTATTGTGTATTGTTAATCGATTCAGGTACCATAACCGAAAAAATATAGAATTCTATGCAGAGAAGGTGGGATATTGTGATATGGTAAGAATAAATGAAAATGGGGAAGCTCAAACAATTCATGGGCGACGACGATCCGTTTCCAGTGCTTCTTCTACTCCTTTGGTTTCACCTGCAATTGCTATTCGTCGAGTATGATCAACATTGATCAGAATACTCCTACAAATCATACCCCCCCCCCCACCCCCACCCCCAGGTCCACCCTAACCCACCACCACAACCAACATATAAAAGAAAAAATGTAAACCCTTTTGAATGTGTTTGCACGCAGAAGCTTTTTGTGGGAGAAACATACATAGACATGATAAATGATCGACGAACAAGTTGAAAGGTAAAACTGTCTCCTCCAAAAACTACTCAAGAGTTTCTAGTACTTTATTTGTATGTCATTATTATCATAAAAAACAATCTAGATTAGGATAAACTAATCGGTTTCTTATTAAGTGACTGTCATATTCTTAATTTTTCATATAACGAGACTTGAATCCAGAACTTACTACATGGAAATTGTGTCATTATTGTATTACACCTGTTAAGAGTATATGTGGTTCGACTCTAAAACCAATTTGCAATAGAGGGGTAGTCCAAGGTCTTATATCTTGACCCGGGAAGATACCGATATCCGATGTAGGATGTGCATCTTCACAACACCTTCATCTGCGAAAAAACGTTAACATTGAATTGCATGCATAACCTTAATGCCTTTTAATTGTTGTAGCTATTAGCTAATCAA